>JAYMTK010001947.1:0-15014 GCA_036897405.1 Pelargonium myrrhifolium | reverse complement strand
GCTAAAAAATTATGTAAATAAGTTAAAACTAAGATTGATATATTTCATAAAAGCCATTATTACGCCAAAAGATCTAAAACTAAAAATAAACGTTAAATCTAAGTTATTTAGTCTTCATCATCTTCAAAAGGAGAATCACTATTTCCATCCTCATGGCGCGCGCCACGGCGCGCCTTTTGAATTGTGTATTTGCTTCTCAAGTTTTGTGTGAGCACCTCTGCCGAAGTAGGCACTTTTTTATTTAGAAAGCATAAACTGCCAGAAGCATGCACAATTGCACATATAAAGAGCATGCTTAGCAAGCACTTGGAATCACGCCTTTCAAAACATTTTATGGCCCTTCCATTTCAAAAGGCATGTATCAAGAAATATTATTTTTATGTGCAAATTTCTGTGCTTTATTCTTGCCCCTATTATAAAGTTAAGTTACAAAGCTTGAGTCAGTTATGAAAATGATATTCAGACTAATTCTAGGAAGTTTCCCCAAAATAATTTGCTTTCTTTTATATCTTTTGAAAATGTGGTTTAACAAACTGCAATGTTGGTGAAAAGATTATATTGGTGTTAAAGACTTCTTGTCCAGGATTTTAAAAATCCTCCACCCTTGTTGCATATTGTTTCATTGTATTGTGATTTGTGAGAATACTTTTTTCCTGGAATAAATTTTGTAACTTGGATCTTTTACTATCTCTTATGGTGTCATATAAATAAAGCATTGTATTTTATAGTGGGTATGATTTACATTACATACTCCTTTGTGTGCAAGTATTGATTTTTGTAAACTCATAATGTGGATTGCTAGCACTTGTCCCATTCATTATTTTTGATATCTCTATATAAATTTTGTGATCTCTATCTTGTGCTTCTGTGTGGTACCCATTAATTCTTGTCTCTTTACCAGTGGGCCAGCACAAGTGTATACTACCTCTTGGGGCTGTGGTCAAGACTGGTAACATCTGTTCCATATTTGAAAGGTGATGCTCCGAGCTTGTTGAATGAATTTGTGCCTAAGATCACTGAAGGTTTCATCACATCGAGATTTAACTCGGTGCAGGTATGGTGATTCACAATGTTCATCCTTATAAAATCATATTTTATTTTCATAGTAGTGATAACTTGTTTTTCTTTCTAACATGTAGGCTGGATTACCAGATGATTTTTCAGAGAACCCATTGGATAACGTTGAATTTCTCCAGGATCAGTTGGATTGCTTTCCCCACCTTTGCAGATTCCAGGTGCAATTTCTGTAAAAGTTTGTCTTGTTCATTTGCAGCTCTGAAGATTAACTATAGATACCTTTTCCAATATAGTTTTGCTGCATGAAACCTTGATCTCTTGATGAGGTTACAGTTGCTGCAGCCTGCATGCTTCCAATTTAGTGACTCTGCTTTGTTCCTTGAATTGCAGTACGAAAGCAGTAGTATGCATATTATAAACATAATGGAGCCCATTCTGCAAACATATTCAGTATGCTCTCTTATCCGGGTGGAACTTTTTTTAATTTAAAATTTACGTGGACTTTGAACATGTGATTAATTTTCTATTTAACTTCAACAGGAAAGAGCACGAATACAAATTGGTGATAACAGTGACCTCTCTGTTATTGAAGCCAAGCTTTCTTGGATTGTTCATATTATAGCAGCAATTATTAAAATAAAACAGTCTACTGGTTCTAGGTAACTTGCTTTTTAGTTCTTTATGTCTCAATTTTGACATTTATTGAATTGTTTGTTACATTTCTCATGCAGTGTGGAATCACAAGAAGTTGTTGACGCAGAACTTTCAGGACGCGTTTTGCGCCTTATAAATCTCACCGACAGTGGTCTACACAGCCAAGTACGTTACTAGGAATGACCTGAGTTTTAATAAATACATAGTAGGTCGGTAGGTCCATGATACATCATAAAACTGTCAGGGAGGACTTTTCTGTGGGCCCAAAAGAATTTGTCTGTGTACTGTCATGCTACTTATTAGGTTAATTGTTCACCTTTTCGTTTTAATTTTATTTGAAATGTATAATAAGAGAAGTTGGAAATGTCCATCTTTTTGCCTAGGTATGCCTCCTTTAAAAATAATATTTTTTCATGTTGGTGTTGGTGTTGGTGTTGTGTTTATAAATACTGGTAAAAGATCAAGCTCTTATTTTCATCACTTGTCTTGTTGTCTGCACACAAAATCAACATTTTTGCGGCAGCATTTTGTATAGCATTGCATTATTATTGATCTTACAATCTTGGTATTTGGCAGAGATATGGTGAAATAAACAAGCAAAGACTTGATCGAGCTATTCTCACCTTCTTTCAGCATTTCCGGAAGTCTTATGTAGGGGATCAAGCTGTTCATTCTTCTAAGGTAATGAGATTTTTTTGTTGTTGTTCTTCTTGGTATATTTTTACTGTCTACATGTCCTTTAAGGTTTTTCTTTCTGTTGTAGCAGCTATATTCCCGATTGTCTGAGATGCTTGGACTCCATGATCATTTGATAGTATTGAATCAAATTGTTTCTAAGATTGCCACAAACCTGAAATGTTACACGGAGGTAAGCGTATTGATATTGTTACTTAATGCATGTCTTATGCGTTTTTTAGTTTCATAATTTCTTTATTTGCACTATTTCAGAGTGAGGAGGTCATTAATCACACCTTAAGTCTGTTCTTTGAGCTGGTATCTGGGTTAGTTTTGCTGCCTCAGCGTATATGACTAACATACTTGAAACTTTTTGCTCTATTTGTTATATACAGATTACTATTAACTTGTTCAACCAATGCAACAGTTGTATTTTTATTGTTGTGCAGGTACATGACTGGAAAGCTGCTTCTGAAGTTGGATACTGTTAATTTCATAGTTGCAAATCATACTGTAATTTCCTATCTAATCTGTTATTTATTTATTTGATTGTTCAGCTTCTAGTGCTGTGAAAAGTTTATCCTTGATCTAAATGTTTTCTCTTGACATCCTAATTTCAGAAGGAGCATTTTCCATTTTTAGAAGAATATAGATGTTCCCGTAGCCGAACAACTTTTTATTACACCATTGGCTGGTTAATATTCATGGAAGGCAGCCCTGTGAAATTTAAATCTTCTATGGATCCACTTCTTCAAGTACTCTCTCTCTCTCTCTCTCTCTCTCTCTCTCTCTCTCTCAGACACACAAACGCATCTAAATCTGCATCTACAACTCTATATCTGATGTATGGGTGACTTTGAAATTTAGCATGCTTGTGATGTGGGTCTAGCCCCCGCTCTTTGAACTTCTCATATTGTACTTAAGCCATTGCTTCATTTCTTTTTTGTTGGTCAGTTAAAAAGAAGCAATGACTTGCTTGAGTTGCTTCTGTAGCCAAGGGTATATGAAAACAACTCTTTTTCATATAAAATCTACCAGATTTTGGAATTTTCTTGTGTTATTGGTATCATTATTATTTTTGTTGCTTCTATACCTCTTTTCCATTGTTAATGGAAATGTCTATATGGTGTTTTGTAGGTTTTTATCAGTTTGGAATCAACACCTGATTCAATGTTCCGCACTGATGCTGTGAAGTATGCATTAATTGGGTTGTTGAGGGATCTTAGAGGAATTGCTATGGCTACAAATAGGTCTGTATATATGTTTATGAATTTACAAATTGCTTTTGAAGGTCCAGCTATCTTGATGTGACATTTTCTGGACATCTTTCAGTCGTAAAACATACGGGCTTTTGTTTGATTGGCTATATCCAGCTCACATGCCTCTTCTCTTGAAAGCTGTCTCGCACTGGGCTGATAAACCAGAGGTACTGGAATTTACTAAGATAAGCAATATAATTATTATACATGTTTTTTCTCAAATATTCAAGTAGTTAACAATTAAAATAAGCTATTATTGAAAATCTTTATTACTTTATTTTAATATTTGTCACACATGCTTTGGTCTTAGGCTTCCTTTATTATGTTCTCTGTCACTTGTTGTCGGAGTTTTTTATAATCTTTTTTCCCCTTCTGTTTGTCCTGCCACTCAGGTTAGGCTAATGATAGGAAACAATACGTAGTATTGATATACTTTGATAGTAGACGAGAAGCGACACGAACACTCAGCAGGGCAAGTGGTTGATTCACTTGGTTCCTTGAGGTCTCAGGTTCGAGCCTCAGTGTTGGTACGCTTGCTGATAAAAAAAGAAAAAAAAGTAGATAAGTGTTCATCTCAGTTTTTCTACATCCTTAAAGATGGGTGAATTACACCTCTAGCACATGCACACGCATATCTGTCTCCACACTCAGTCCGGCAAATTTCCCGACCACATTCTTTTTGTGATAAATTTTTGATGTCTATTGCCTCCAAATTATATCTTCACATTTCTAGGAAATGTTTATAACTTCCAACCACTAAATTTCTTACTTGTCAGTTGTCACCAACATATATAATTTGGTTTATTGTTTATTCTGTATCATTGTCACTGTTAAAGTGGGTAATAAAGTACCATATTTGATAAATATGAAGTGAATGAGTTGTTTATAATGGTGGAAGCCAAACCCTACTAATAATGTTGAGCTTTTAGTAGCGGAAGCCCAAGCCATTATGTGTAACCCAATATTAAAATTTACAGTCACCAACATGTATATTAGGGTTTCTAAAGATGACTTTTCTGGTTGACCTAATGATGCAGGTAACCACCCCATTGTTAAAGTTTATGGCAGAGTTCGTATTAAATAAAGCTCAACGTCTGACATTCGATTCTTCTTCTCCGAATGGAATACTACTTTTTCGGGAAGTTAGTAAATTGATTGTAGCCTACGGGTCAAGGATTTTATCTGTTCCAAATGTTGCTGATATATATGCATTTAAATACAAGGGCATTTGGATTTCCCTAACTGTTCTCTCAAGAGGTAGGACACAAAACCTCTTTACTCTTATTGATTGGTGCTAATTAAGTTGCAGATGTTCATAGTATCTTCACTCTAGTCTTGCAATTCATTAACTGCATTAGTATTAGATTGACTTGCTTACTTTGAGTATCATGGTTGTAGAAAAAATTATACACAACGGTAAGTTAGTTATTTGAAAATCTGAGCTCTGTTGTTTATCTTGTAACGTTTTGCTAGTTTGTGTATGTGCATTTGCCCCAGCTAAAAATAGTGAAGTACAAAGTATAATGTTTATTCTGTTTTGACCATAGCCTCTAATACATGCTGAAAACAGAATAAAGTTATACTATAAGCTATGGTCAATGAGTGTTACTTTTTTCTTTCTTGAATACTTAAGCAGATATTGAACTTCAAACCTCTGGAATGCAGTGCAAATTGTGTTGTACGATGTTACACATCTGTTTTTTTTGCTCATCTTGACTCGAGATTTTTAAATTAGTTTTTCATGATTATGCTATACACTGAATGTACTGCCCACCAAATGACAGCTCTCGCTGGAAATTATGTGAACTTTGGCGTGTTTGAACTGTATGGAGACCGAGCACTTTCAGATGTGCTTGACATTACCTTAAAGATGACACTATCAATTCCTTTGGCTGATATATTGGCTTATAGGAAGGTATGTACGGTTTCTTCTTTGAACCATTAGTTGGTAGTTCTGGCAACCTTCATATGTGGATACATACATCGTTTACACTGTCTCAGTAAAAGAAGAAACAAGACATCTTTTATATATATGTACTATCTTATTTTCTTGAAGGGTACTGCTTATCTTCTGATCAGTGAGTTCCATCCTCTTCAAAGGGTTTTGACATAATCTTTTGCCCTTTTTTTGTGTGTTTCCTTGTGCATCCACATTATGGTTTTGGTTTGCATTTCTGCATAAAATGCTCAAGATATTCTGTAGAAAACATGGTCTGTTTGTTGGGCTTCTGTGATTCCTAACTAAAGCTTTTCAAATTATGTTTCTAGGATCTCTCCAAATTTGTCATTCTACGATTTATCCTGGAAAGTAGGAAATTTGATCTTGATGGTCCTCATATGAGGCTAATGTGGATTTATTTTGTAGTGACTGCATCGTCTGAGATGAAACTCAATTTCTGTAAAGCTTATATTATTTCTTTCTATACTCTGTTTTTGGGACTTTTGACTGTCATTAATGGAGCATATTAAGCTCACTAATAATATTAAGCATCCCTTTCTTAATTTTCTAAAGAGCAGAATGACCATATGAATAGCAGATTTACTGGGATGTTTTGCTTTATTTTTAAAGAGCTGTTTCCGACCTCCTAAGAGCTGTGGAATTGGGAAACAAATGTTTCCCGTATTATCCTAATTAGTGGCTCAACCATCATAATCACCAATTCTGTTCACATAACTATCAATCCCTACTGCCGTTGGAGCTACCCATAGCATTACACTGTTGCAAAACTAAAAATACTTATTACCACTTGAAATATGTCATGTACCAACAAACAATATCTGTGGGCTCAGAGTGGTTTGCTTATTCCTTGTATATGCCTATTCCATGCCATGTCAGAATATTGTAGTTTTCTGGCACTCCAAGTTTGCTATTTATTTTAGTAAAACTGTATATAATTTTGTCTACTTCTTTGCAGCTCACAAGGGCATATTTCGCATTCTTGGAGGTTTTGTTCAACAGCCACATTGTTTTTGTATTAAATCTGGACACAAACATCTTTATGAATATCGTTGGGTCCCTTCAGTCTGGTCTTAAAGGTCTGGATGCAAGTATCTCCTCTCAGGTGCGAGTCATGTCAACTGCTTGACTGATGGTTTGCTGCAAGTATCAATCTTCACGTAGAAATATGCTAACCAGATTGCATGGTCATTTAATTTGGACTTCTTCGTTTCTTATCCATCTTGCCACCATATTATGCTTTTTCCTATTATTCGTACGCTTATACAAAAGTTTGAACCCTTTCAACTTTTTTTTTTCCCCCACAGTGTGCTTCTGCTGTTGATAATTTAGCTGCTTACTATTTCAACAACATCACAATGGGTGAGGGGTCCGCTTCATCTGCTGCGGCTAAGCTTGCTCAACATATTGTAGATTGCCCTAATTTGGTTCCGGAAGTGAGTAATTAACTCCTTTGGTTCACTTTCTGAGTTTTAATATTCTGTTCCTTAAGAAAGAGTCCATGTGTTTTCCTGTAGTAATTTTATTGCTTACTCAGTGAAACTAACCTGGTATGACCGTATGATTCATTTTTCCTTCAATATGGTTTGTCATTTTTGTCTTTAACTTGTGAAACTTCTCTTGTTATGAGTTTCAAGTTATCAACTCAGCACACGCTATTCCATCCTATTCAAATACATATTATCTAGTGAAGTTTAGATATTAGTGATGTACTCGTTTACTTTTATCAAGAATATGTTATATAGTTCTATTAGATATGTTTTGTTTATAGTTTAGCATTACTTACAATCATAAGAAGAACCATTTGGGAGATGGAGGGTCATGGTTATGTGTCATTGCAAGATCAAAGGTCTTGCTGTGCTGAAGATTTGAGAATTGGAGTTGTGTTGTTTGTTGATAAAATCCCTTCGTTGACTGTTTTAAAATCTGATGCATGACACAAATGGGAATTAAATGTGCACACCGTTTTTGACTTGTTTATTTTTCTTTTATGCGTGCAGATATTGAAGACCCTGTTTGAGATTGTTTTATTTGATGACATTAGCAACCAGTGGAGTCTTAGCAGACCAATGTTGAGCTTAATTCTTATCAGTGAGCAGGTGATAGTTTGACTTGCTCACTATATCCTTAAATTCTACCTTCATGCCTTGATTTAATCCTCTTTATGTATTTATAGGTGCCTCGTATTCTATTTCAAGTGCCCACTAACATAAAGTTTACTTCTTTATCCCTTGTTACTTGTTAGAGGAATCTATGATTTACCGTAACTTGTTCCAGTGTCCAGCTATTTTCAATTTAGTTGGTTTTGGTTGTCTTTGCAATTCGGATCCTTGTTTCTTGTGTGAAGGAAAAGATAAAGTCGGAATTTGGTTATAGAATCTTATTGTCATTATTGTTTCAGTTGTCTACTGATATATTTCATCTATTGTCTTTTTATTATTTCACAAGGAATTCAAATGGTTTCAGGGTATGCCAACTTCCCCCTCCCCCCTCTCAAATCCTTATAGAAACTGAGGCCAATTAATCAGATAGTGTAGAGGTTGAAATTTATGGTTGCTGGTTGTGAGGAACTGTTCTGGCTCTGCATTTGATAGTTGAAATGGATAACATAATGATCTTTGACTTTTACATATTTGGATTTTCTATCGTTTCATTCTGTAAGTTATTGATGAAACCTCCATTCTTGCAGATATTTTCTGATTTAAAAGCTCAGATTTTGGCTTCACAGGTAATATTTTTCTTTGCTGTTGTTATTGCTTCAACTAATGTTTGCTAAATAGATATGAAGAATAGGAAGATTTCATTGAATTTGAACATCATAGACCTGAGTTGGAATTGATTTTTTAAAACCTTTTTTGTTTTTTTTTTTTATATAAAAAAGAAATTAAGTGACTGTTGGTTATTCCAAAATTTAGATTGTAATATTTTATTTTGCAGGCAACGGATCAGCATCAGAGACTTTCTGTATGTTTCGACAAACTAGTGGCAGATGTTAACCGGAGCTTAGATTCAAAGAACAGGGATAAGTTCACTCAGAACCTTACCATTTTCAGGCAGGAGTTCCGCGTCAAATAGCTGCATAAGATATTGCAGCATTATTTGTTTTGGGTAGTTTAGAAATCTGGAAAGCAAAACAAGCTGTTTGAAGTTGATAGATTGGCAAAGAAGAGTGATTTTTTTTCTTGTGTTGGTATGGTATAATAGTTTAGTTGGTGGTTGTGGTAGAAAAAAGATTTATAGGTTGAGATTTGGTGTTATTAGTTTAGAAAGAAAAGCAGGCAGAGGATGTAAATGATTGATGGGGATAGAATTGATGTTGTAGATATGTACATTAACCTCAACATATTCTTTGTATCTGTTTAGAGAGAAGTGAGGTTTTGCAGCCACTCCTCTTGCAGAGATTCCAGGTCTGCGATACTTTCAATACTCAGTGACTTCAGTTTGGAAAAAGATTGCATTGCTGCTGTTGCTGTCTTTATTGTCATTGATATTCTTAATATCTTCTCACTTACATTTGACAGATACAACTCCTTCTCAACTTGTGGATGCTCTGGCATTTCTCTCAACTTTGGGCAGTTCGAAATAATCAACTGAGAAAGACGAGGAAACGACAGGACTAACAGAGGCCCGTGCTCTTTTGCTGCACCTACTTTCTTCCACCACCCTTCCAGGTTGTGTAAATTGGAGAGTAAGATTGTCTTCAAAGACGGGAAGAAAACTGATGAAGAAGGCGACTTACTGTAACCGCCATGATCTATGCGCTCTATGGCATCCAACTCCATAAGACAAAGCCACTCCAGATAAGGGAGTTTATCCAATGGGGGGAGATGTTGGCATCTTCCAGAATTTGTTATGGTGATTCTAACAAGATTCACAATGGAGGAGAGCCATGTAGGTAACCTCACACCCCCATATCCTATCACCCGCAACTTCTTTAGATTTGAATGTGGCTGGAGGTTTTGCAACACTACCTCATGAGTTTCATGACTTTCATTCACTTTCACTGAGCTGCCCCATTCTAATCTTAAGGATGTAAGATACCTCTTTTCCTTTAAATTCGCATCCTTAGACTCC
Organism: Pelargonium myrrhifolium; assembly: GCA_036897405.1. Classification (NCBI taxonomy): domain Eukaryota; kingdom Viridiplantae; phylum Streptophyta; class Magnoliopsida; order Geraniales; family Geraniaceae; genus Pelargonium; species Pelargonium myrrhifolium. Next base: position 5,378 of record JAYMTK010001947.1, on the reverse strand, counting down.
AATGCAGCATCTCTCACCTTTCCTAGGTTCTGAACACATATTTCACCTCTGAGATGGTTTAGGCCATTCAGCTCGTTTAGTGTGCCGCGAGATGAAAAGTGCTCCTTGTCCATTGTTGCCACGGCGAATATTGGTAGTGTTTGAAGGGAAGTCAATTTCCCCAACCCAGAAGGCATGTGTGTGAGACTATTACAACCATCGGTCTTGAGGCATCTAAGGCTCACCAATCTGCTAATATCTCTTGGCAGTTCTTTGAGATTGCGACAACCAGAGAGTTTCAGTGTTTGCAAATTGGGTAGATTGGTTATGGAATTAGGTATTCTTTCCATTTCTTTGTTTTCAGAGACATCGAGGTACCTCAGATGCTTCAACTTCCCGAGTGAATCTGGTAGCTTTGTGATGCTTGAATGATGAAGATCCAGCGCACGCAAGCATGGAAAGCTTGAAATCAACTTCTCCTGCACTGATTCATCTTCCAACCCATTTGTGGGAGCCAGAAATGTCCTCATGCCCTTTGCTTTGAGCAAGTCTCTTGGAAAATGATATCCGAGAGATACATGGCGAACTTTTTCAGAGATATTCTTCCCATTATCTCTTACTACGCAACACTCAGACCCAGCAACAAGTTGTGCCAGATCATGAATAAGGTCGTGCATTTTACAACTCTCCGTATCATTGGAGTAATCTTTTTCAAGTTCCTGAAAGAATGACCTTGACAGTAAATCCTTGAAGTACTGATCACCAATGTCTTCCAAGTTCTGGATTCTGCTTGTGGACTCGACATAACCTTGTGCCATCCACAGCTGGACCAACACATCCTTGCGAATTCTATGGCCTTTCGGGAATATTGAGCAATAAGCAAAGCACTGCCTCAAGCAAATTGGCAGCTGATCATAGCTCAACTTCAGCACAGGTAAAATATTATCTTCATCTTGAGGTAACCTCCAAATATCGTTTTCTTGGATGGACAACCATTCGATTTCTTCAGTTTTGGATTGCATTACACTTCCCAAAGTCTTGACAGCAAGAGGAACTCCTCTGCATTTCTTCACAATCTTTTCTGCAATTGTTAATATGTTCTGATGCACACTTCCTCTAAATGCCACTTTCTGAAAAAGAGTCCAAGATTGCTCTTCTGTCAAACCTTCCAAAATATACGGGCACTCGATGCCCATTGTGGAAACAACTTTTGTACTACGAGTGGTTACAATGATCTTGCTTCCTTGGACACCATTACCTAATAGATTCTTCAAACAAACCCATCTCTCATAACAGTCGTTCCAAACGTCATCCAGTACGAGCATGTATGTTTTCCCAGCTAATTTCCCACGAAGGCGAATTTGCAACTGATCCATCTCCAAATCCCCAACTTCACTATCTGTTATAGACTTCAAAATCTTCTCAATAACCATTTTCACATCAAAATCTTCCCAACAACTCACCCACATCCTTTGTTCAAAGAACTTCACCACTCTCTCATCATTATACACCAACTGAGCAAGGGTTGTTTTCCCCAATCCCCCGATGCCAACGATTGGAACGATGGAAACACCTTCTTGGTTGCTTGAACTTGAGCATGTTAACAAATCTACAATGTTTTCCATATCCTCATCTCTCCCAACAACTTCTGAATTCAACACAAAAGAGCAACTTTGCCTCCTCCACCTATTTTCAACTCCCAAATGTAATTTTGTTCCCACCCTAAAGTTGAACTTTGACATATTTGCTGCAATCTCATCTAGCCTCTCCCTTATTTCCTTAATCTGATGACCCATTTTGTACTGAAGAGCAATCTTATCGGATGAGGAAAAGAAGTTGCATACCTGATGTTTCAACTTGGCTTTACTACTCCCCATTAGACATCCCAAAGCTTTTGTAGACATTGTGTCTAGCACATCATCTGCGTCGTAGACAACATCCCTAAGCTTCCCGGTCCAATCTTGCACCAGATGGCTGTTTTCTTGCCTCTCCTCTGCATCCAACAGGGCAGCTTTGACAGTGGACAGTGTGTTTTGAAGCTTCCCAAGCTCCTTATTCACTCCATAGAAAGACCCAAGTTCTTGGAAAGTAGATGATCCCAACTTCATCAATATGTTAGTAGCAACACCAAATGGAACTGCTTCTGCCATGTCTTTGATTCCCAACAAAAACTATCTACTTTTTAGATACCTGAAAGTTAAGAGTGGAGGTGATCAGAGAAACTGTGGTGTTTGTGATGAGAATATGAACACAAACTTAAATTCTGTAGAGAAAGTAAACAAAAGAGGAAGCTAGCAAGCAAGTGCATGAAAAGAAAAAAGAAAAAAGAAAGTTAGCAAAGTCTTGCCAAAATGAGTTGTTGGTCCTTCTGGCAAAAATGTCTGTGTAGAACTGGTGCTATACATTACATGGATCAAGTCTTTAGGTGTTCAAGTGTCATCGTACCAACACCCCACCCATGGGACAAGTGGTCTGTGCACTACTAATCACATTCACTATAGTGGGTTAATAATAAGTTAATTGTATAAAAAGTTGTGTATTAACCCATCTCATTACACTCTTCCCATTGCAAGAGTTTAATATTTATAGAGTATAGATTTTTCTAACGTGTGCAACCCTTGCACATTTTAAGGAATCATTTTATCTAATGATCGAATAATAATGATTACACTTTTTCTACTTTTTGTAAACCACCTTTTTACATGGGTTTGTCTAACATGTGCAGCTCTTGCACATTTTAATGAACTATTTTTTGTAATAATTGAAATCATAATTAGTCAATGATTATGTAAAATTTATTTTCAAGTATTTTCAACATTTATGTGTTCGTTTATGGTCCGATTCAATTTCCGTTTGAACTGTTGTTCTCCCTAAAATAAAATATTCGAAATGAGTCTCATATTAGACATTCTTGGGGTATTCAAACTCATCGCACTTTTAATACTTCATAGTTCTCGAATTGGTCTGGTCCAAATAAATAGGGATGCCAACTTTCTCCGAACCCAACATGCAATTTTAGGATGTATGTTTTAGGGTTAAAAGTTTAGGTTTGGAATTTAGGGTTTAGGTTTTAGGGATTAAGATTTAGGGTTTAAGGTTTAGAGTTTAGGTTTAGGGTTTATGGTATGGAGTTTGTGAGATGAGGAAGTTCATTCATTAAAAAAAAATAAAAACCTTACATCTTCATCTACTAAGTAATGATAATACTCCACCAAAAGTTAACAATAAAATAATATGAGGGGTAAATTTGGTAAAATAAATTATAGTCTTACAAAAAAGTAAGAAAGTGTAATCATTGACTAATTATGATTTCAATCATTACAAAAATGATTTTTAAAATGTGCAAGGGTTGCAGATGTTAGACAAACCCATAAACATTTTAGAGGTTAATCTATTGTAGAGAAGAGTATAATAGATAATGAGTTAATGGAATGATGATGTGGATTTTGTAAGTCAACTCTATTAACCTTTTAGAGGTAAAACCATTGTAAATGCTCTAAGGCATTGTTGTCGTGTTTAAGATTTATGGTTCATTTTTAATAAATATTCAAATAATTATAAAAACAATCACTTTGTCGTTTAAGATTGGTAAATGTTGTAAAAAAAAAAAAAAAAAAAAAGTAAATATTTTCTATAATTTTTAATGACTTTGTATTATTTTTGAGAGAACGTATATTATTTTGTGAAACGGAGTAGTTAATTGTAGGGTAAAATGGTTATGCACCTATTGGACTGTCTTATATTTTAGTTTCAGTCTCTATCGGGTTCCACAAATTGCACCACTAAACTTTAGTCTGTGACTTTAGATTACCCTTAATTATAAAAATATCTTTCCGTCTATATCACCGTTTGTTGAAGGGTAAAATGACCAAATTACTCATTAGCTTTTGTTTTTCTTCATTTTTATAATATAAATAATAAAAATTAAGTTTAATATTTAAAAAAAAAAACATAATCCTCCCCTCTTTGATTTGGTCGGACCTTACTTCCACTCCTACCTCTCTCTCCCTCAATTTCACTATGAATCCCAACCATTTCCCCTCTCTCTGATTCGTCAATCGGACATGGCATCCTCACAGACGAAGACGATGGCCGAAGCCAGTGAAGCTCGCTCAAAGACCCTATTTCTTCTCCGATATGGACTCGCCGGCCTCATATATCCTCGCTGGCTTCACTGACTCAAGTGGAACGAAGCCACCACGGCTCGCCGCTAGCTCACTGACCCTCCATCTTCTCCGATCCGGGCTCGCTGGCCTCGCCAACTCAAGGCTAACGAAGCCACCGCCTCGATCTTCTTCTCGTCGGCGATGTTCACGGGAAGAGTTTGTGAATTTTCTTAGAGACAAGAGAGTTGTGTAATTCATGATTTGATGAGAGTTGTGATTTTGTGATTTTTTTTTTTTTTTTTTTTTGAACTTGTGTAATTCATAATTTGATGAATTTTTTTTGTCATGAACTTGTGCTCAAAGGCTTCAACTAGTTAAGTCTAGATATTGCTATGGCATGTGATGGTTTGTATTGTTGATTGTGACATGTGTTTTGCATTGCTCGATGAGCCTTATCTCTAGAAGTTCAAGCTCCGTCTAAAAAAAATTGGTTGAATTTGTTATGAACTTTTTCTTTTTAATTTTTTTTTATAGTAGATTTAATTCATGATTTGCTATGAACTTTTGTTTAATCGTTATAAATTACGTTGAATATAAAGTTTCTAGCAAGTTTATGGAATTTTAAGCAAGACTATGATATTTTCGGTGATACAATGAAGTTTCCGGCGATACAATAACGACTCCGTTGAGCTTATGATTTTTCCGGTGAGACATTTAATTTCCTGCGAAATTAGGTTCAAGAAGGATAAGTGTAAGACATTTTAGAGATTTCAAAAATAAATTGGTATGTGCCCAACACATGACTAAATAGTGACTTTTTTGTCTGATATAACTGAAGGTAAGATCTTTTTATACTTAAGGGTAGTATAAAATTATAGACCAAAGTTCATGGATGCAATTTGTGGAACCAGATAGTTGAGGGGTGCTTTCTATAATTACTCATAATTTTTTCAACCTTGGACTGTTCAAGTTTTTGATATACCCCCTCTAATATGCTATTTCCAATTTTGAACTTCTCTATGTCACCCTAGGTGTCTTTATGTCACGCCGTCAAGGCGCCAACCAAAATAGAACAAAAAAACTCGATTTTCATATATCATAACTTATATCTAAATATTTGAACTTTGATATAAACAAAATCACATTGTTTTTGTTTCTCAGGTAAATTTAAAAAAAAGGGGTTAAATACTTCTAGATTCCATGGACTTGGTCGAATTTTGTGTTTAGTCCTCAATCCAAATTTTTTTTTAAAAACAACCCCGAACTCGTCGATTTTATTCATTTGATCCTGAC
>JAYMTK010001946.1:0-15015 GCA_036897405.1 Pelargonium myrrhifolium | reverse complement strand
TTCGACCAATCAGGACGTGACACGTGTTAGGTAAACCTGAGCCCTATAAAAGGAGCTCCAGGCCATCATTATCAGGGTCAGTCAATTTATTTGTCATTTTATAGAGAAGAGCACGAAAACACTCTCTGAACTGTTCTTCGTGTTCTTTGCGTGTTCTTCGCTGATTATTCAATCATAAACTGGTTTAATCACGAAAACACAACTGGTAACTTTATAACCCTGTTTGTGGGATAGAGACTTATTCTCACGCCGGAGGCGATATCCCGGACCCACATCCGGGATTTCGCTTAACGATGTGTTCTGTTCGCATGCTCCAGTTTACTGACCGGACCCATGCCTTGCTCCACCTAACGCAAATAATGGGCATGAGCGAATGTTTTCTTATTTACATAAATAAAGCATTTTTCGAATGCTCCGTATGATTTTTGAAAAATTGATGATAATATATTACTCCAATGAGAAAAAAAAAATTAATCAATAAATCATAGTCGATGAGGTGATGTCACTTTAACAATTAACACTCATATTTACCTCAATGAACGACCGCCCAAATTTATTTCTCTTTCTGTTTTGGCTGAGAGTTTCAACCCATAAATCCGTCCTATATGAATTTAATTTTCAATTAACAAATAGAAAAAAGGACAAATCCATCATTTCATGTAATTACCTCTACAACAAAACAAACGGCCATGTTTAGATGTATGTGACCAAATAGGCCAAAGCACCAAACCCTAGAGAGAGAGCAGTTAATGGAGAACTTGCTGGAGCAAGCCATAGGACTCGACGAGCAGTCATGGCCTCTTCAAGGTCGAGTCTTGTTCATCGAGGACTGCGTCCAAACCTCCGGCGCTTTCCTTCTTCACCACCTCATCAAGCGCTCTCTCTCTTCCCGCACCTCCAATGTCGTCTTCTTCTTCTCCTTCTCCCACCCTTTCTCTCACTACGATCGCATCCTCCGCAAACTTGTAATCTCTCTCTCTCTCTCTCAATCTTCTACTTTGTAATTGTTCGGTTTAAGTACTATTTTGTTATTGGGTTTTGATGAATGCAACTACTGCTATGAACGTTTTGTGTTTCAGTGTCACTAAGCTAAAATGATGATTTCCTGAACTGGGTTTTGTGGCAAATTACTGACCCCTTTTGTCAGAATTGGCAATGAGCCCTGTTTTCAAAATTCAAACACATCTTTCTTAGTTGAATCTTTCAAGTTAGCTTCTTGGTGTCAGATAATTTGCTGGAACTCTCTTTGTCAAGCATCACAGCTTGTATGGGTTGCTTTGGTTTTGTTCATTTATGCAATGACTGCTGCAGCATACTCCTTGTAATTGATTGATTAGGGAGTCTATTCTCTGAGGCACCTTTTATACTTCTCGATGGAACCATAGTTTAATTCTGAACCTAAGAAATCGAGTATCTATAATACTTGTGCTTTTCATCTACTAGAATGTAGAAATGAATGAAGATATTATTAGCTCATTTATTTGCACTTATACTTGGGCTTCTGTTAGATTAAATGCATAATACCAATTGAATATTTTGCGGGGCTTCCTATGAATGGTTGTTGATGATACTGTCTGCATGATGTAACAGGGTTGCAACTTAGTTGCACAAAGGGATAACAGTAGATTCTTTTTCTTTGACGTGCTTACACTGCAGTGTCCAGGTGAGATAATCAGGTAAAATAATTATTGTTGAACATTCCTCAGTAAAGTTTATTTTCATTTTATTTGATGGAAATAATGATTAGTTTTAGTGCAATGGACTAAACAATGTAGAATTTTATCAACATTACCAGTTGTTGTTGAGTGCTGAGTATAAGTATGTTACGCAAGCGATTGGAATTATATTTAATGAATGTATTGATATTGATGTTGCTTAAATACATGACTGGAAATTCTTTTTTACTTTCCATTGCCAGAAGGAGATGAATCAAAAACCGCTGGAGGTGGTCTTATGGCATTGTATGCAAAAATACAAAAGACTATTAATGCCTTGCCTGCAGACAGAAAAAACTGTGTTACCGTTATGATAGATGATGTCTCTCTTATGGAGGCTGCTGCTAATGGATCTTCAAATCATGTCTTAGACTTCTTGCATTATTGCCACACCTTAACATCACAAATTGTAAGATAATGTGGCAACTTTTAATTATTTTTGTCTACTATTTCCGTACTTGGACCTCTATTCTCAAGTTCTGTTTTGTTCTTATTTTGTCCTGATTACAGGATTGCTCTCTGGTTGTACTTAATCACGAGGATATTTATTTAGAAATGGAAAGACCACTAATGTTACAGTTGGAGTACCTTGCAGACATTTTGATAAAGGTAGAGCCTCTAGCCACCGGTTTGGCTGCTGATGTACATGGACAGGTATTCTTCTGCTAATTTTATTTCAGTGATAATTATGTATCTTTTATTCAAGTCTGCACCTTTTTAATGATTGACAGGGCGTAAAAATGTATGGTAAGGGCTCACCATTTTGTACCATGCAATTGTTTAGTTTGCTATGAAGAACTGGAATTTTATCTCATGATTATTAATTTTTTTAATGAGTTTTAAGCAAAAATCTTGATAGTAACTTGAGCTCAATAGTGCCTTTGTCCAATGTTTATGCCCTGGGCAGAATCCTTGCAACACAAGTGTAATAGTGTAATAGGTGCCTCCGAGAATAGACTCTCGGAAAGTGTAATAGTGTATCATCTTTGGTCAAAGATGGCAAATGAGCCAAGTTAGGTTGGTTGTCATGTTTCTTTTTTGACTGCCCTTGATGTAAACCATGATTTCTGATAAATATTTGTCTGTTGCAGTTAACAATTTTGAACAAGGGATCATGTGTTGGACAAGGTAGCTCATTGAGTAAAATGAGTAATTTCCATTTCAAGGTCAAGGAAAACGGTGCTGATTATTTCTATCCTGGAAGCCGGAATTGAGAATGTTGAAGGGTCTCCTTTGTTTTCATGAAAAAGTTTCATTGTGTAGGAACCAACCCTGTGTCTCAGTTTTCATCAATTGCAAAATGAATCTATTTAATATTTGTGCCTTTTCTGTGTTCAATTCATGTGCAATGCCAATACTTTTTTATATTTACTCGTCCATTTTTTTGTTAACATAATTACATCATTTTGATATTAACATCAAGAATGTAAACAAAGCCAAAGGCCAAATTATGGGACAAGCAATTACTACGTTGTTTATAGTTTAGTGGTCTGTGCTTTGTTGTGGTTAGCTTTTTATGTATTCATTTGTTTTTTAAATTTTGAAAAGAGACACCTATTTGGTGCCTTTCTACTTTCAATTTGTGTCGGCCCAACCACAACCACAACGTCAATTTAAGTAGGTTTAGATTTAACATATTCGGATTCGTATGATTAACTCAATTTGTTTAATAGTTAAATTGTGTTTATGTCGAACCCGTTTAACGTGTCTAACTCTTTTAATTAGATGGGTCATAAACAGACCTTGTAACTTGTTTATTGACTCACAAATCTATCGTGTAAAAAATGTCATACAAGTTAAATGGATCATGCACCTGGTTGTGTAAGGTTAATATCAACCTATTTATTTAAAACGTGTTGGGTCATGTAATTTTGAACTCAATTATTTAAAATGTGTTATCGGTGATGTCGTCGCAATCCACTCGTTAGACAAGATAAATACTGAACTTTCAATACAACTCGTGAGCATGATTCTGACTCCTACTCATAGTCAAACACATAATTAGGGTTAGGACTAGGAGGGAGGCATTGGGAATGGGAGGGACCAGAGTTTCACATGCCTTGTTGGACTAATTTGTCATTTCTTCTTGTACTTGTGAATAGCCCATCACTTTCCTCCAATCACCACTTGACATCTCAACCATTCCTACTCTTTCTTTCACTTCCAGTTATTTATCCATGTCACTAAAGTTCAGATTCTGTTCTTCTCAGAAACACTGAAGCTAAGAATTCCATCAAATACACACATAAATGCTTCTCTTCTGTCTGGACCCAGAAACAAACCACTACAAGATAAGATTTCAAAGATGAACAACACAGCACATAAGCTGAGGAGCTCCACTTACAAATCTGCAATTGGTATGTGACTCTCACTCTCTCTAAGCTCAAGCCTTAAGCTATATATGTTTACAATGGAAGCACAAACACTTTGCATATACCCACTAGGATCAATAGAAACTGTAATTGTCATATGATTCAGTTTCATAGACATCTGGTCTATATACGCAGAGTATAGGGAGATAAAGGCCGAGAAACAAGTAAATCTTGAAAGCAATAGCATACCAACTTATATATAAGCAATAGCACACCAATTTAAATGGAGGGCTGGCTACCTTATGAAAGGAGGCCACCTTCCCAGTTACAGGACATAGTAAGTCATATTCGCACACACAAATGCAGAAATAGGAAATACAGACTAAGATGGTCTTTCAATACCTTATTCCTACCTTCTCTACCGGAGATACAAGTTGTTACCCCATCCCTACGTCTAGTGCTAAACTCATGTACAAATAATCCCACACGCACTGTTAGAGTAGGGCCGGGTCAGCTGAGAGTGTCCTTGCCTTGGTTGTTATCAAGCGCCACTTGTCGCACAAATTGTCCACGGATGCGCGGTCTTTGTTCTGCCAGTTTTTGCCTACTGTGGTACCGAACCTGCAAAACGATAAGATATTTGAAATGGTTAAGATACAAGTACATATATTTTTTTCCATATGTAACATACATGCTCATGGCTGCTTTTGTCCTCTGGAAGAATATATAGGAGGAAAGGAATAATTAGCCGCTGAGGCTTCATATGAATTTTAGAATATTCGAGGAAGCAAATGAACAATGCTAGTTTGTTTAAGAAATTAGGTTCCTTCCCTAGCCCTACCAATATCATTTTTTAGGGTTTCCTTCTACTTCCCATATCATTCCAAAACAAAGGGAAGTTTCTTTTCAAGTAAATTCAGTGTTTTCAGAGGCCAAGTTTGTCAACGCAGGAATGCTAAAATGCAATTGTTTCACCTTTTTCTCAAAGCATCTTTCCTTCCTCTTCTGGCGAAATTTTTGCAAGGCAGCTTCCCTCTGCGTAATACGACTTTGATCAACTTCTGTCATGAGTTTGAATCCAATTCCTCCATCGCTTCCACCTTCCGCAGCAACTTCATTATCACATTTATTGGCGGTTCCTTCGGCATTCAAAATAGCACTGCTCGTGTTCTGTCCGTTGCTTCCATGGTTACTTCCTGTGGCACTGACATTCATGCTATAATTACAAGCATCACCTATTATGGGTGCACTCAACCTGTTGGATGACCCAGATTTTGGAGCTTCTTCTGTCATAGTTTCCAAAGATAAATCAACATTGCTGTCTAACTGCTGCTGCTGCTGCTGCTCCTTCATATTATGAACATGGTGGTGATGGTGGTGGTAATGGTGGTGATGGTGTCGGACTTGGAATTGCTGCTGCTTTCCCCTTGCTTGCTCCAATACGATATCAGCTACTGCAGTCTCTGGCTTACCTTGTACCTTAGGTTGTGGGGCAGTTACATGGCTATCTTGAATCGGTTGGAACCCAGCAGAGGGATGGGGACTCTTGACTGTAGATTTAGGTCCTAGCTTGTCAGCTAATTCTACTGTTGTGGTGAAAACACTATTTGTGGTGGAGCCCATGTCATTATTGTTACTACTGCCATTGGAACGCTGATTGGGAGGACTGATATTTGAATTAGATTGAAAGTTCTGCATTGAGTCCATTTTCCCTGCCTCTGAGCTATTATCAACTGGAGAACAGCTGTCCACATTCCCAATTAGAGTCTGGTTAGCCGCTGATGCAGAATTATATCTGCATTGGAATGACAATTGTTTGACTGTCAAGTTGTGTGTCCTGTTTGAAGGTAAAAAATAAGATAGCTGCAATAATTTTTGGTATATACTAATACCTTGTGAAGGCTGAAAGGTCCGAGTGTCGCAGTACGTTCCGTTCATGAGCTGGGGTTCCAGTATCTCCGATATCTCTCTGCCTTTTTAAACTAAGCTCAAGTGAAGGCATTTCCTTGCTTGCATAGATGACTGTATCATTAACGCTGGAAACCTTCAAGAAGCCATTTTGATTGCCTACGTCTTCACTTCCTATATGGGGATTAGAACTATAAGTAGCAGCTTGGTTTCTTGATTCACAAGTTAGTTTCTCACTGTTGAACTCCAGTTCTCCTTTCTCCAGATGTTCATAACCTTCCTTTGAGTTAATTTCAAGAAATTTTCCCTTGCCATTGCCTTTTTCATTGGTAAGTATAATTTCACCAGGGTCTTCACGCTGCAAATTTGGAATTCTAGGTACTCCTATCTCCAGGTCCTTGCCCATCACAACCTTGTCTAAAGAATAATAAGGGGACATCACTTTAACAACACAAAAGGAAAAAAAAAATACACGCGTGAGAGAGAATTAGAAATACAATCTTGCATACCAAGTTTGTCATCCTGTTCTTTGCATTCCCTTGTATTAGTCACAGGCACCCAGTTTTTGCTAATTGCTTCAGGCGTTGGATGAACGACCTGAGCACAAGTACTATCTTGAGGTTCGGATTGGTCCCATGGTGATTGCGGCTGAGGGCTGTCAACTTCTACGGCTCTCTTAGTCCAAGAACTCTACAAAACATGAACAAAAGTGTGCCCGAGTAAATGTCAAGTTGGCTTCACCTTAGAACTCTAAGGGTATATTAGAGATATGCATCATCACAAACCAGTTGCTTGCATAATTTTATATTTATTTTTCTATTGAGAAAACACTGCATGGTTCACACAAGGCTTGAAATTTCAGAATGATAGAGTAGAAAATTGGTCATCTAGCAAAAAGGGCATCTTATCTGTCCATTACCAAATTCAGCAGATTGTATCCATCAAACTTGGAAGCGAATAATTTCCACCAGTAGATAAATTGGATAAAGATTAGAGAGAAATCGAAGGCAATGTACTGTGAATGCTACTAATAATTTGAGTCATTTGACCATTTTATAACGCATGCTTGTTTTTAGTTTTATGCCCGGATCCATTTTCTGTGTATTGGCTGAGTGAGTCTCAGACTCTCAGCCACTAACTGTTTGGGAGAGACTCCTTGCTCTCATATCAATATGGGGAAATAAGGAACAAATGGGAAAAAGCATTTAAAAAAATCAAGTGTCCCAGTTTCTTCCACATCTAGAATGAACATGTTACCAGCAAAGTTAAGCAATCAATAAGCCTAAATCATTGAACTAAATATGCAACATGTATTAAGAAGGAAGACCTGAAAATATAAACTAAACTCGACATCCTTGAAAGGAACATAAAATACCTGCTGAGTGCCACTACCATTGTCGCTTCCATCTCTAACATTCACACCAATGCATCTGATATCGCCCTCATCGTTGCTCCCAGTATTGTTGCCATTCTCTTCAACACTTTTTGACTTTATGGACTTTTGAGTTCGTATACCACTTTCACTTCCACTACCACTAGACTGATGAAAGGAGTAACAGATGTAAAATAGAAGAGAAACATTCGCACTTTGTGGTACTAAATCAATGAAGCAGTAAATAATTATAAATATATACACATTTAAAAAACAGAAAGTTATCATAAGTTGTACAAAAATAAGAATTCCTGAAGTAAAATTTAGATCAATGAAATGGCCCCGAGCAAAACGAATGCTTCCTTTTCAGTTGGAACAGTTGAACAATAGGTGCCATGACAGTTAAATGATGAACATGTGACAACCTGAAATAAAATACGATAATTATAGCCACTCACGCTGTGACATCTCCTCCAAATGTGTTGCCACAGATTTTTAAGCTCATTCTTTCGAATAGGCTTCACTAAAAAGTCAACTGCACCCTTTGACAAACACTTAAAGACTATACCCATAGAATCATGAGATGACATCACTGCACACAGAACTCACCGGGTGTACCAATTAAAGTATCAATTTATTAGATAAAAGGGGTTAAGTGCTAATGGAGTATGGAAGAAAGAATATCACAGATGTACTCACTAATAACAGGAATGTTCTTGCGAGTTTTGTGATTCATAATCTTGTACAGAAGAGCAATGCCTGATAAACAAGGCTCCACCTCAGTTAAAACTAGATCAATGTGACTGGTCAGATCTTCTAAGATTTTCCATGCTTGTAAGCCATTCGCTACTGCCATAACTGCCAAGATTGTAAAACATGTTAGGATCAATCTGCTTCAAAAAGGAAACAGTTCCATGCAACAATAGAATACTCGAGATTCTTTTTAAATAGCTATTCATGTGTCATAGTGTCAGACTATCAGAGTAGAAAGCAGCTTCCATTCATAATAAATAAAAGATGGTAAATGGTTAATTTACAAAACCTACAACCCTCAAGGAAGTAACCTTCTATTATATCCATCTTCAATAACTATCAGCCGAAACCAGATACTTAGAAAATCTAAGTGGCATATCCAGTCAAACACATTTAAATATGTGAACTCTGTATAATGCTTCTCCCAGTATCTGCCTAATATATACTCTATTTTTTAGGTGCTATACTGTGAAGATTTTCTTAATATTGATAAAAGGTGCTAAACAATGTGGGCTAACCTCCTAAACAACTCGAGGGGAGACAGGAGACAGATCAAAAGTGCAAGCTCAAAAACAATGGTCAAAATCTTTCATCATGCGTGGTTTGGCATAAAAGGTGGGAATAGTTTATTTATCCAGAATACCCTCAGTGTACCGGTAATCTGTGATATTGTTTTAACTGGATCTTGGTAGAATTGGAGCCAAATATCAATTTAAGGTAATAGTATCTGGGAAGAAATTAGGTAAAATCTCATGGTTACCTTGGCAGGATTAGCATGCACTTAAACTTTATTTGATTGTATTTGTTTGATAATATTAGCAAATATTTTGTTTCTTATGATATTGTATCACAAAATCCATAAATGGAGCTTTCTCTTCTTGCCTCTTAGAGCATACTAAATCGGTAAGAAAGTGGCATTCGTCAAAGAACTACTTTCATTCGCACTAACAATAACAATAATTGTTTACCATCTGCTCTCCGTTAAGTAAATGGGATTAGGTGTCACACCTCTTGTATGCTCTATCAAGGAATGGGAATCATGCATTTTTTGTGTGTAAATTAGGAACCATGCATACAAAAAAAAACTCACACCCAATTCCTATCCCTCACTTGAACCCATTTCCATCTCCTCTGAAGAAAAACGAAATGGGATACCCATTCCTAAATGATTATATGTCCTTAAACATGAGACAGTAAAGTATCTAAGTAGACACAGACTGGGAATTATATATTCCCGTTCCTAAATTATTATATGCCATTATACATGAGACAGAATGGTGTCTGAGTAGACACAAAGAAGGGGAATTATATCCACATTCCCATTCTTTGATTCCATTCCATTCCAAACAATCTGAACGCTAACTAACAATATTATTTTTCTTTCAAGTATAAAATATGCATCAAAGTCTAGACCATGTGCGAAACTGTTCTATGTAATGTCGTCAAAAGTTAACCTTCATAGCCGCAGTTTCGCAGTAATGCACTGACAACATGACGAGTTGAATCATCGTGTTCCACCAATAGAACCTTTAAGGACCTAAGAGGTAGAAACTTCTCCCAGCGTACTACGGGAGGCTCTCGGCGCTGCTGCTGTGGCCTCTGCAGGAAATCCTGGGAAGGAACCTGAATTGCTTCCAGCCGCCCTTCATGTACATCTTCGACATTCTCATTAATCTGTGACTCGTCTTCCTCTGAGAGCTCCTGGCCTTCACCTGTAACTCCATCCCTTATTTTCTTTTGATCGCCTAGCATATGGTTGTTTAGCTCCGCCAACTCACCAGTTACGGAACCATTATTATTCATCTGAACTATCCCCATCAACCAGATTCAAAGAGACCAATTATAAGGAAGGCACTGGATCGAATGAGTGAACCGGCAGACAGCTTGCTCATCCTTTGTCTTCAAGATACGGATCAATACAAAATCAAGTCTCTCAGCAAACCCTAAAAAGAACATAAATAAAAAAATTAAATCAGAAATAAAAGAGAGTAATTATTGCGACAGCAGCCACCATATACCATTCAGAAAAATATCTAGCACGCACAAACTCATCACCCATGTAATAAGAGAGATGACAACTTTATCTAAGCATATCTAGATTCACCAAGCATGTACATGATAAAAACTTAATCTCCCTTAAAACATGACTTAGTATTTCGTTGCAGCAAAAGGTTACCAAAAAAAATAGGAATTTTAAATCTTGTTATTATTCTCATTCAAGAACCAAACTGCATAATCAGCCTAAAAAACTGAACCTATGTATTATAACAAGTTGATCCCAGAACCAACAGAACAGCAATATATGATGCACAACTTCCATTTCATTTTTCTTTAATCTTGTAGGGAAACAAATGAGGTGCAATAGACAGTAAATTTCTTACTTTTGAAGTAAACATATGGTAAGTACTAGAACACCAAGATAATAAGAGAGAAATTCACAGAAAATGGACATCCATCAAAGTGAACTAACCTTACTTTAAAGGAATGTAAGGGGGATAAAAGAAAATTAAGAAAAGGAATTGGCATATAGAACCTCCTAATTTGTACATGGTTGAGAACTAAGTGTGACAAATCCAACTTTCCGGGCCACTTACAAGTTTTCACTTTGACTGGAGTGTCGAAGGTAGATAAAACGAACAAATAAACATACTTTCATGAGTTTACATCAATCGAACCAATATTATGGTTTCTTGAGAAAACTCACCCACAAAAAGATACTTGTCAATAATGGATTTTACTTCATTGCAAACCCCAAAAAGCTTCCAAATTTTCTTGCTGCTAAATTGAGCCGTAACTGAACTGGTCAACTTATACTTTCTCGACTGCAGAACCAACTGAAGCACAAAAAATTATTTTCAATTTCATTGTCATTTAATTTATTATTATTATTATTATTATTTTTTTGCAACAAATTAAAATACTAGATCAGAACCTTCTCAATCTTCCATGAAGGAAACAAATAAAAATGAGTCTCTAGTTCAAAGAACAAGATAAAAACATCTATATAGATCTGACGGAGTGAAAATATATAGATAAATAAATAATGAGAAAAATAAACCTTCCATCTTCTATTCAAAGTTCCAGAAAATATCCATCTAAACCGAGACCAAATTTAACCCCTCAATTTCAATATTTTCTTTTCTTTTCCAATTCAATTTCAGTTTCATTTTCCGAGTTTCTTTAACCACCAAACCAATTAGACCAGAGACCAGCTCCTCAATCTCCCAAAAACGAATTCAAAACACACTATAAAAAAACCAAAGAAACACAACTACACAGATCTATTAAATTGAAGGAAAAAATAATAATCCTTCCATTTTTGATCGAAGAAAATATACCTTAGAAGTTTCAACCAAGCTCGTTCCAATAACTAAAAGTAAAAAATCGGAGCTAAGAAAATCCAAATCGAGAGAAATATTTCGAAGTTGGGATAATTTTTTCTAGGGTTTTCGAATCGAGAGCGAGGTTTTGAAGAAGCTTGATTGGTCGAGAAACGGCGAAGCTAAAGGTGAGAGAAAAAGATACTAATGTACGCTTGATTCGATTACGTGGACAAAAGGAAGGTCTCAAGTGATACCACGTGTCACGACACGTCATCGGTGATTTGTGTGAGCTGGACCAAAATCTAAAGCTGAACTGTGAAGAGCTCGTCGATAAATCTGAAGCGATCGTCTAGATCGTGCTGGGACACGTGGTGCATCCTGCGACGAGTTAAAGGTTCTGGGAAATAATATATTTTTCTCTGCTCAGAAGATACTACTCGTGAAATTGTATGCCATACGATGCCGTTTCTCTGCCAAACGCTGAGTGCGGGCCACGTGCGTTTGTGAGGGCGATGACGGAGTTAACGGTAGTTGTGGTTGTGCCATGTCAGCAAGGCTGAGCTCACCCGTCCAGTAAGCACCGTCCGTTTAGGACGCGTTTGGGCCTGACCGATTAAAAAAATGGTTTAGTAGACAAATATCCCAAGACTATAAAGACACCAATTAACAAGTAAATAATTTGTTTAATGTTATTGTTGTTTTGTTTTGTTTAGGGTGGGTGGCGATTGGACCTGGGTTAATTTTAGGTACGAGCTCCTCCCACATTTATGTTTTTTATTATTTTTTATATATTTTTTTAATTTCCACGTCATCAAGTCAACAATTTTGTTAGATTGAATTGACGGTAGATACAAGATTTGTTACAAAATAAAAATATGGATACTGACTCTTGTACAATAAAAGATTGGGTATCAGATTTAGTTTCATGTATAAATTTGGGTACTAAAAAAACATTTAACCTTTCATTTTTAAGAAGTTAATTATAACATGAATTATCAATAACATTCCTAAAATAAGTTAGTTGGTATCCTTTGAGTTTGTTAAAACACATACTAATGAGATTCAAAAATAGTTTTACAACACTAACAGACTTCTTCTTAATTAATCGCAAAAGGGAAAAAAAACAAAAAAAAACAAAAACGCTAATTTTAGAACAAAAAGAGTATTATTATTATTATTTTTTTTTTAAAAGAGTATTATTTAATTATCAATTGAGCTACAAAACTAAGGTAACTATCCACTTTAATATGTACCCACGTGGTACATACTAGTATAATTGAATATCTGAACCATTGTTATAATTGTTGCCTAACTTTTTTTTTTTTTTTGACCTGAAAGATAGATATATTAAAGCATCAACCAGGATCTGGTTGAGCAGGGGCTAAAGCCGAGTTTGGGTAATCCAACAATAATAACGAGTCCACTCCCACAGGCGGGAGATAAAGAAAGTATCTGAGCAATTAATAGAAAAGTACAAATTAACTAATTTATCCGCTACTCGATTCGAAAACCTCTTTGAGTGGAGCAAGATGAATTCTTCAAACTGGTTCGTCCAATTCTTGCACTCCAAAATAAGGGATCTCCAAGGATGAGAGTAAATATGCATTGAGTAGAAACTATCAACAATAGAGGAAGTATCAGTTTCTAAGATCACTTTAGTACAATGCAATTTCTTGGCCAAATTCAAACCTTCCCTTAAGCCCCTTCATTCGGCCAGACCAACAACCGACCAAGCCACATACTTACAAATATCACCCATCCATTCACCCAAGTGGTTTCTAGCAACTGCTCCCATACTACTATCACCTAGATTCCCTTTTGAACAACCATCCGTGTTAGTTTTTATCCAGGATAAAGGTGGGGAAATTCAAACGGAACTACTCAAACAAAAAATTGGGGAAGTGGCGGGAGGTGAAGAGGTTTGAGTGAGACAACAATTTGAAACAATGAAAAAAAATATTTAGATGCTCTAGCTTTAGCTTGATGAATAATAGTATCACCATATCCAAACGAGTTGTCAAACAAACAAGCATTTATGTTAGTCCACAAATTCCAACAAATACAAACAAATAGCGAGTTATGAAGAATTCCAAGATGACAAATAGAGCAATTAGATAAGTTAGATTTGAACCAAACTCTGAACTCAAGATCAAGACCAATGAGAGTGTTTAATTTGTTCCAAATCCAACAAACAAAAAGGCAGAGTCGAAATAAATGATCCATATTCTCCATCAAAGAAGAAGACCCATGACAACTAGTCTCAATATCCATTCTACAAAACTTCAGCCAACCTTTAATATTAAGTTTTTTGAGATAGAAAAGCCAAACAAAAACTTTAAGCCTCTCATGACACTTAGCTCTCCAAATCCAATTCCAATCAATTGGTAGCTAGTGTCCGGCCTCTCCAAATCCAAAGTGAGTTCATAGGCCGAACTCACAATGAAAGTGCCTTTCGGCGAGGGGCCCCAAAATTTCTTGTCCTCAACTACAACAACATTGTTCATCAATGTTGAATTTTTGTAGATAATGTGGAGAGTAAGTAGTTTAACGTGTACATGCAAAAAAAAAAGTAGTTTTACATTTACTGTTTTTAGGGGGAAAAGGTGCACAAGGCACCACCTTCATTAATGGAGAACAACTGGATACAAAGCGAATTAATACATGATAAATTCTATCTAGTATCCCAAATCTGATTAAGGCTAACACTACTTACACTAGTATTGTCACCACAGACTTGTGTTGCTGAGGACTTACCACACCCCCTGAAACTGGTCCATACTAACTAAACATCCCTCTTTGAATGGGTGACTATGTATTGCACCTCCTGGGCTTTAGCGCAAGGTTAACGGCCCCGGGATCGAAACCCGGCCAAAACTGACTAGTCCCTATCCCGGGTTCCTTGACCCGAGAAATCATACTTGTCCTTCCCACCGTGCCGAGAATTCTGGTACCTCTCTTTCCCCAACAATTGCTCTTCCTCTTCACTTTCCCAGGTTCCCGCCATCATCAACGGTAGCCTAAAAACCCTTAAATCACCAACTGCCGCAGACCAGCTCCGCCCCACCCTTCAGGCAGCAATCGCCACTACCAGATCCTGAACCATTTCGCCGCCGATCAGTTCTAGCCTACCACCACAGCACAACACCGACAGAGCTCCGTTCTACCCTCAGAGCAACGACCACCGCGAACCAGATCCAACAATGCACCGTCGCCGATCAAATCTAACCCACCTCTACTCAATTAGAACTCCTGACGACCCGAGAGGCCCGCCACTGTCGTCACCGAGTTCAGGTCGCCCATCGCCCCAGTCCCCGTCGACGTCAACACCCTTGTCAAGCTAACACAACACCACAAAACCCTAGAAACTTTCTTTAAATCCTGTAACCTCCTTTTACCGTACGATTTAAGAGAGAGCAGGCTGTTTAGGGTGGTTTTTCGGCCGAGCCGCCGCCGGAGTAAAGCTCCTTAGCAAACCCTAGTTTTTTTCGACTCTCTGTGTATCTTCTTTTTACATTCAAAATTTTCAAAATTTTTTTTGATTAGTTGAGCTACACAACAGGGGGTAGCTCTCTCCTATAACCCCATAACCCCACCCCATACCGCTGGCAAGGAGGCTCAAACCCGAGACTTCA
>JAYMTK010001945.1:0-15027 GCA_036897405.1 Pelargonium myrrhifolium | reverse complement strand
AACTAGCATGAATTATGGTTCAATAACTAGTACATTTTACTAGTTATCATCATCGTCGACTTGGTTCCCAATAGAAGGAACTTTGATCGGAGAGTCCAAAGGAAGGTTAATTCTCCGGTCTTCATCGACATGTGTCTCCCTCAATCATGTTCGTGTCCCATTTCCGAAAAGCAACCACGAGGTAACTTAAATCATTTTAATTTCGACATTTCACATTGAGTTGGGGGTTGGGTCACAACAGTTAAAATCATAAAATTTATGTAGGAAAGTTGTGACGGTTATATATGCCACTATTGATCTATTGGGAATTAGAAATGGTTTTTTGCGAACCCACCAAGTCGCAAATTAATAGGGACAAGGCCATGTCTATCGCAAAATGTGATCACCGATGAGTTTAACAATACATTTCACAAATTATTCTATCACAAATTAAACAGTTTACGGTAACAGCTTGTTTCTCGATGCATCGATCAAACCAATCAAATCAACAACTACATAAGCCAATTCAATCCAATATTATTATTGGTTTTTTTTTTTCCTTCAGAAAAGCATTGTTTCCATATAATAGCAATTTAGAGACTCGACAATGCATAATACGTCAACATCCTAAACCAAAATTAAGTAGATATTAATAAGGAAGAAGTGTCATGAACTTGAAACCATGCATGTGACAATAATTTGGTCAATGAAAAGAGAGTTTTGTCCCTATTGGTAAAAGTAGACATCCCATATTTTCTCAATTATTTTGCTATCAAATAATTAATGTCCCACACAAAAAAAAAAAAAAAAAAAAAAAAAAAAAAAAAAGGTAAAGAATTCGATTTGGTTCCGTGAATATTAGTGTTTAAATTAAATTTGGTCTTTGAATAATTTTAACTCAACTTAATTAATTCTTAACCTTAATTTGACCTGATTTTTTAATATATAAAAAAAATTAAACACTCAAATGATCATTGTACTATTAAAAATGAACCATTTTAGTAACTGAACTTTAAAATGAACCACTATAGTCACTATAGTATACAAAAATGAACCAAAATCGTAATCGTCGTCAAGTTTCATCAAATGCTCCGTTAAATGGTGCTAAACTGAAATTATTTTGAATAAAAATAATTCAAAAATCCAATTTTTTTATCTAATCAGCGCTGAGTTGGAATAAAAAAGGATTAAACAACCAAATAGTCATTGTACTATCAAAATGGACCGTTTTAGTAACTGAACTTTAAAATGGACCCATTTGGTCACTATAGTATACAAAAGTGAACCAAAATCGTCATCGCCGTCAGGTTTCGTCAAATGGAGTTGGCCTGGATTTTTTAGAATAAAAATAATTTAAAAATAATAAAAATAATTTAAAAATAAAAAATATTTACACAGTTAGCGCTTATGTGACAATTTTTGCCACGTGTCAAGTTATGATTGACTGAAATTTTAAAAAAACATTAGTTTAAAATTAGAATTCTTTATATTATTAAAATATTATTTATTTCATCTCTTCTTTTTCTTCATTTAGTTGTGTAATAGTTACTTCTGAAAAAAGAAAACTATAAACCTTGTTTATTTGCACAATTTTTCTATTTGAAAAACAGAAAACTGGAAAACAGTTTTCTAAAATAACTTGAAAAAGGAAAACAATTTTTTTTTAGTTTTTCAAATAGAAAACTCATTTTTATTTTTTTATGTTTCATGAAATATGTATTATGCAATAACGGAAAACCGGAGGTCCAAAAGACCAAAGGCCCGAAAAACTAAGATCGAAAAACCGAGGTCGGAAGACCGAGGTTGAAAGACCGAGATAGGAATACCGGTAGATTAGAGGGCTAGAAACCCAAAATTATAGTTTGTCTGCTGGTGAGCATATCCAGTTGTAGTCAAAGTAGTTAGACAGCTCTCAAATTGGAAGAGCCAAGCCAACGTTCGTCTGGCGAGAGTCAAAACCCTCAGCATAGGATAGGTGGCCACCCTTAGGGAGCTGATCGGCTCCTGTTGGTGAGCAGAACCAAAAGGTGGTCGGCCCGCCGATGGGTCCCACCTTTGTAACGACCAATCATACGCCGACACGTGTCAGGTAATTCTGATGGCTATAAATAGAGCCTCAGGTCCAAGGTAAAATGTTCGATCAATTCATTATTTCAACCAAAATTGCAAGAGCACGAATTTCCTCACTAGCGTTCTTCGTGTGTTTATCGTGTTCATCTTTGATTCTTCGGTCATAAATCGTTTGAATCTCGAAGTTTGCAGTTGATTACTTCATAATCCGTTTGTCTGTAGAACCGGCTTCCCGGACACACATATGGGTCTACTCTTAACGATGCGTTTTGTTTGCAAGCTACAAGTTACTGACCGGATCTGGGCATGCTCCATCAAATATTGGAAGACTCAAACCCGAAGACTGAGACAACACATGTTAATCTTCCTAGCTTGAAAAAGAAGACCAGACGACGACGTTTTACATATTTGACTTGACTAGAGAAAAAAAAGTTAAATCAATATGAATCAACTAAAAACAATACACACTTGAAAGAAACAAATTTAAACTAATAACTAACTTTACTTGATTGGATTGACATGACTTTTTAAGAGTCTGTCAACGTTTTTCCGCAAATAGCGAATTTCAACGCTTATGAGCCGACGTTCGGACCAAAACTCGGCTGAAGCTTCACAATGCTCCAAAGTTACCAACACATGTAAAACAACATTGCGAATTCATTGGAATAGGTCCTAAGGTCATATGACAACATTTAGGGGTACAAATCGACAAAAAATGATCTCTGTCACATATAAGTGGCCTAGATGCGATTTTTTTTTATGACTTGAGCTATACGACAATACAAAGATACTCGAACAAGAGAAACAACTCTCTGATCCTAAAAAAATCAAGTTTAGTGCTGATCCGACGTCATTTAGGGTTCAAATGACTGAAAAACAATTTCGGTCACAGATACGTGACTCAAAATCGAATATTTTCATATTGCGCTTCTTGGAAAACGAAGGTAACTTGGACATGGAAAATGACCCAACAACTCTAACGGACCAAGTCCTAAAGAAATCTGATGTCCTTTATGCCTCCAAATAACTGAAATTGATTTTGGTCACGGATACGCGAGCCAAAATCGGATATTTTCATATTGCGTTCCTTAGAAATATCAAGTGATATGGACATGGAAATGACTCCACGATTCTAATGGATTAAGCTCTGAAACAATCTGACATCAATTACTCCTTTAAATCACTGAAAACTGATTTCGGTCACGGATACGCGACCCAAAATCGGGTATTTCTATATTGCGCTCCTTGAAAAAAGAAGGTCACTTGCACATGGAAAATGACTCCACGATTCCAAGTGACCAAGTCCCAAAGCAATCGTACGTCATTTAGTACTCCAGGTAACTGAAAAACGATTTCAACATGACTATGCGCCTGAAATCAAATATTTTTATCTCGTGTTTCATGAAAAAATAAACGGGTACCCGCAATCCAGCCTTAAAAATATCGATTTCGGACTTGGTTTTTTCAACCCTAAAAAATCGAATCGGGTTAGAGTCGGGTATACCCGCTATTTTATGCCTAAAACCCGTTTTTTGACCTCCAACCCGGCCTATCCGAAGACCATATAGGGTCAAGTTAGGGTGTTTCCGATCCGAACACGACCCGACCCTATTTTTTGCAACCTCTCGACCAAACTAGGTATTCCACCAACAAAAATGTGAATAAGAGTGGCAGATGTGTAATTCAACAAAAATCCAAGGCCTGTGTTGTAGGTGAGCATGCATAAAAGCCTATCCTGCACCATAAGTTTATCTCATATCTCGTAACACTCACTATATACAAAAGAAATAGAATTATGAGGCATCAAATCTTGTTTTCGATACTCATTCTTTCCGACTTACCCATCTCCGGCGCCGGCGCAGTTGTCTCCGACGGTACGTACAATATCAAATGTAAAATCTTTGAAAGGATTATCGCTTGAATATAGTTGTCTCCGGCGCCGGCGATGTTTATTCCGGCGGCAACTTTAATAATTTGGTACTTATATAAGATATAATTCAATAGGTCAATCAAATGATGTATATAGTCTTGCTAGTAATTTTCTTGTATGAAATAATAGTTTCAAATAATTGTCTTGGATTAAGAATATTTTATATCAGTTGCAATTTAATAAAGTCAATGAGGTGAAGACATCTCATTTAAAATTACTTATACCCACCCAAGTGAATTTGTAGGAGTGGAGCAATCCGTCTGGATCCATGATTTTAAATGAGGTGTTATCACCTTATTAGTTTAACTGATATAACTTTATATCAGTTAACTGATATACATTGTACTCTTGTGTAAATTCTCTTTCGGAGTTTTTTTATTATTATTTTTGTTTGTTTGTTTTAAGTTCAGTAGTTTTGTTTTTAATGTTTCACATTATTATGTCGTGCACCATTCTTATAAAAAATCAAACTAAAAATAATAATGGTTAATGATTTGGTCTCATGCAGTTTTTGGGTTTTGTCCATAATTAGTATTTTGTTTTATTTAAACTTTGGTAAATTAATAATTTTATTAATTAAACACACTTAAACGGTTGTAATCGGTTTTCAAGAGTAATGTCAGTATTTATTGACACGGGATCACAACATGTCACATACAAAATCTAGGTGTGCATGTAACATTAACAAAACAGTGTTTCATTAATTTGTTTACAACATGTCGTTTTGACTATGACTGATGTAAAAATAAAACGAAATGATGACGTGACAAGAACATGTGGACTTTGTATCTAACGTGACGTGACGACATATCCACAAATATTGACGTAACACCTGAAAATCAAATACAGTCAGTTGAATGGCTTTATTTAGTAAGAAAATGGTTTACAGATGCTTAAATAAGGTGAAACTCTAATTAAAGTTTAAACCCAAAAAACTTGTCAGTTCAAGGGAGACAAAACCGTTGAACCCAAATAATAATATAGTTACTTGTGGTTACTATATCAATTTCATTTCTAATACAACTTTTTTTACGTAAAACATATACAGGCCTGTAAATGGAGATGTGCAATAGGCTCAATTGCATAGGGCAACCAATTTAAAGAGGGCCCAATTTTATTGTGGATGTATTAGTAATCCAAATAAAGTAAAAATAAAAAAAAAAATGTTTATTTTCATCGATGAGACGAAGTTTATTAAGTTGATAAAAGTGCGTACAAGCTCAATATTGGTTCTCTCTTCGGTTTCCTCTCCGAGAGTCTTTGTTATTTACCAGATGATCTTTTATAGCTGAATAGTTTAACTGTATAAACACTTACATGCACCTATAGACACTTAAACATTGTTCTTCGCCAAATCTATTGCATTCTTAATTTTCAGCATTGTTTTAAGATATATAATTGACACCCCTTAACGCATTTATACAGGATTGTTGCCAAACGGGAACTTCGAGCTCGGACCGAATCCATCGGAGATGAAAGGTACGGTGGTGAGTGGACGATACGCGATACCAAAATGGGAAATCACGGGATTCGTGGAGTACATAAAGTCGGGACAAAAACAAGGGGACATGTTGCTCGTGGTGCCGGAGGGGGCATTCGCGGTGAGGCTAGGAAACGAGGCATCCATAAAGCAATACATCCAAGTTGTTAAGGGGATGTATTATTCGATAACGTTCAGTGCAGCCCGAACTTGCGCTCAAGAAGAGCGTTTGAATATATCGGTGGCGCCCGATTGGGGAGTTTTGCCTATGCAAACATTGTATAGTAGCAATGGGTGGGACTCATATTCTTGGGCATTTCAGGCCGAGTATAACAAGGTGGAAATCACAATACACAATCCGGGAGTTGAGGAAGATCCCGCTTGTGGTCCACTCATCGACTCCGTTGCGGTTCGGGCTTTGTACCCTCCTAGAGCTACAAACCGTAAGTTTCTTCTTTTAGTCGGGAGGGCCACAATTTTTATACTATCTCTATTCCAAAATAAGTGTCGTTTTAGAATTTGATTTTTGTTTCAAAATAAGTGTCGCTTTCCACTTTTAACAAATTTTTACACATGAACTTCTCATATTACTCTTTAGTTATGATTTTATTTTCTTTATCTCGTATGGAAGATGAAAAGTTTGCAGACATAACTTCAAAAGTAATGATGATTTTTATGTTTTTATTTAAGGACAAGAAATTCATTTAACATTTTTTTTAATACGTGTGAAAATCTCTAAAACGACACTTATTTTAAAACGGATGTAGTATTAACAATAAAAACAAAAAAAAAAAATTACTTTGTCTCAAAATTAGTGTAATTATTTTTCAATAAGTTACTTGTACATTTTCTTAAGACAATATTTTGCTTACTCATCTCCAGATATTTTCAGACTTAAATCGTTTTCGGTATTCCACATCTCTCCTGAAAACCACAAATTTTTTCGTTATTATTTTTTAATTAAAAACCACTAGTTTAATTCGTAATTTCCATTTTATTTTATTTTATTCTCGAAAAAAAAAAAATCCGAAAAATCATCTTTTTACGAAAACACCGTCTTGGTTTCAGAGACTGTGACTGAGTTTGCGAATTGCGTGGGGCTGACAGAAAATGGAGGCTGCGATTTGTGGGAGAGTCGCTTTCTCGCCTAATCACGTCTTCAATCCTAAAGCAGGTTCTTCTTTTCTTCTTTTTTCTCGTTGCCCTCAAATTTGTTTCAAATTCATTTCCGTCAATTTGTTCAATAATGATCGATATTGAGTCTCAAGCTTTGTTCAATTGGGTGTTTTTAGAGCAGCTCCGTTATCAATTTCGTATTAGTTTTGGAAATTTGTGAGGGTTTTTGTGGTGGCTCGTGTTGAATTCGTGGAGCTTGATATCTCTCATACAGTCATATATTTTCTCGGGAAAATCCTTCTGAGGTGGATTAGTTTGAATCCACTATATCTGGCAACTGGGTTTATTGGGATATTGACCAAATTTGCGAGGTGGTGTGTGTTTTGTTAGTGTTACTTGATTATGTTATTTGTTAAAACTCTTGAGATTTGAAATTGAATTGTACAGTATATTATAGGGAAGGAGCATTATTTGAGTCTGTTCTAGCTCAAGTTTGTTATGGTGCAACTTTAATTATGATTCTTGCGGTTAGTTGAATCTGTTGAAGTTCGAAGTTCGAGTGTGTCTTGATTCCATCTAGTAGCTCACTTGGCGTCTTTAATGATTCAATAGCTATACAATTTCTGAGATTTATGTGTATGCTTTTTCTTATATATAGATTTCACACTTAATTTGATTGTGAAACTCTCACCGCAGGTTTTGAATGTCAATAAATCATATTCAATTTGTTTCAGATAGAAGCCACATTCCTCTTGTGATTATAACTTCACCTTGTTTGTAGATAAATGCCTTATACTGGCTCTATTTACAGATAGTTTTCAGTACTTTTTTCCATCAAATTTCCATTCCAATAATGTGAAGCTGGTGGTGATAGTGAGATAAAATGAATACTTCGAATAAAATGATAGATCATGCGTCATATAATATATATGATGAGAGAGAAAAAAATCAATTAGTACATCTAATCGAATGATAAATTGAAAGTATAGGGATTTTGTTGCCGCGAATATATATAGCTATCTGTTAATAGGTTGTTTATTTGTGTTCTGCCTTTTAATATTTCATTTTTTAAGTCCCTTTTTAGCTTGTTAGTCAACTTGGTTACTTTTATAGGCCAGTACTCACTATTCATTAGTCCCATGATATCATTGTACACTTGGAGTTGCAGATTTTAATTTGGGAAAAAGGTTGGTTTTAGTCCTTGTACTATCCACAAAGTTTAGAGGAAGTCCCTGAACTTTCAAGTGTATGAGTTTGGTCCAAAAGTCACCAAAGTGTGTGAGTTTAGTCCAAAAAGCGTATGAAATAAGGACACGCTGTTAAAATCACTGACGAAATCTGTCAAATTTAACTAACGCCGTTAGTTTTTAATTTTTTAATGTAAAAATGATGGCATGGCAGAAAAATATATTATTATATTATAAAAAGAAAAAATTTAATTAAAATTTATTAAAATTGTAAAACAACCCTTCATAATTTTTTAACTTTGCAAATATACCATCTTCCTCTTTAGAAACCCTAATTTTGCATATGCCACCGCCACCTTCCTTCCTTACCTCCCGCTGCCGCCACCATCCCTAACGACGTCCGCCACCACGGATGTCGTCCTCGCACAGCCGAGAACTTCAGCCACCACTTCAGCTTTTGACAACCCGGCAAATAAAGCAGCAGCGCCGGAGATGCCATTCTCGGCGAGGAAATCGAGATGCCATTCTCACCGACGATCTGTTACACCCGCGAGCGGCGGTGGCTTTCGCCAGATCTGGACGAGCTTTCGCCAGATCTGGACTGCACGTCGTAGAGGAGCTCAATGATGACGCCTTAAGGGAGCTCGAGCTCCGGATCGCAGGTGACGTGTGAGATCGACAGTGAAAGCTCGACGGTGCTCCGACACAAACAACGACGGCGGCGGCTTGGTGCAGCAGCGACGTGGTCGACGACGAAGGTGGTCTCGCCGGAGATGGAGATCGATGATGAGGGAGCTCGAGCAGTGAGAAGTGAGGAAGAGGGTTCATTTGCAAAAAAAAAATGGAACATTTTTAGGGCTGTTTTGCAATTTCAAAAAAGTTTAATTAAATTTTTTTATTATAATATAATATTAATTTTTTATTTGCCACGTTTCTATTTTATATTAAAATATTAAAAAACTAACGGCGTCAGTTAAATTTGACATATTCCGTCCAAGAATTTAACGACGTGTCCTTATTTCATACGCTTTTCGGACTACTTTGGACTAAACTCACACACTTGAAAGTTCAGGGACTTCCCCTAAACTTTGTGGATAGTACATGGACTAAAACTAACCTTTTTCCTTTTAAAAATTACTTTTCAGTTCTGCAAGTGTAGAAATTATGGCATCTTTATGATTTTATTGTTTTTATTTTACTCAGGCATTAATTTTTAGAACTAAGAGTTTAAATCTTGTGTTATTTTCTAAAGATGCTAGTTTTTACATGACTTATATAATTTGGTTGTTTGCAATAGTATGTGTTATTTATTTGATTTTAGGATAATTTATTAATCTCGCACCTTGTGAACTATGAGAGGTTTGGTGAAAACTCCAAATTAATGTATGTAAATTGAGTGATCATAAGTGTTAGATTGTTTTCTTAAGGGTTCATTAGTTCAAATGAATATCGATTGAATTTTGGGACTCTCGAGGAAACTTAATTGTCCATTTTAGTCTCTTATTAACTTAACTCTCAATCTGAGTCTACCAATTGTTTTCTCATTAATTCATTTTAATCTATTATATCATTTAGGCGCCTTGGAGACTCCTACACCCACTGGTCCATGATAACATTGTTCTTGCCCGAACTAGTCTTGATTGCATTTATTAATTTACAGTCTCGCAATGTTCGTATGTTATCTTTTGATTACATGCCTTTAAAGATATGAAGGAAGAACTCGTTTTACTGTATCATTTTCTTAACTAAATTAGACATTAAGCTTGACATTGCAACATAATGATATTTCTTGAATATAACTTGTTATACAGTATGCTTACTGCTCACTGAGTTTGAAAACTCACCCCCATTATTCCTCTTCTCAAATTAGCTCAACTTTTAGTTCGTGGCATCTTTTGGGAGAAGAACTCTTCATCTATCTTAAGTGTAGGCCAAGCTTAATTTTGCTTGTGCCACTTTGTTTACATTATTTACATTTGTGATTGTAATGTACTCTTAACGATATTAGTAGCTCCGCTATTACTAGTTTTGTTTATTGGTTGACTTTGTGTCTAGTTTGGGTGTATCTTTGAGACTAGTTTAAGTCCTTAATTTCCTACATTATCAATTACTTGTTGGGAATACTTTTGTATTGTTTATCAGGTTTCTATGGTTGGCTTGTGTGGAACTATGACCACACGTCGGTCATGACCCATTTTTGGTCGTGACACCCAGGGAGGCACCGGGATAGGCTTGTTTCTTCCTCGACGGTTGTTGTTACTGCCGTCATTGTTGTTGTTGTTGTTGGATGGGGTGGGGACTAAAGGTCCCCTGGCATTCTGCTCTAGAATGCCCTCCACGCTAATGTGTCAATGGACAATAGTCAGCATCTCGCTCTACGTTGTCGGGGTGGAGTTGGCGAATACGACTTGCAAGTGCTCGGACTTAACCCCTGCCTGTAAGGCAGTCATGGTGGTGTCGGCGGTGGGGTCCTTGCAGTTGTTGATAGCTGCTCGGAACCGCTCTTCATAGTCCGTGAGGGACTCACCATCCCTTTGCTTGATCCCTATTAGGTAGAATTTTGGCTTGAGGATATGGCCAGAAGAGGCGAAGTGCTCTAGGAACTTCTCTCGGAAAGTCATCCAGGAAGTTATGGAGCCGTTGGCGAGCTTCCAATACCATGCTTGGGCCTGTCCGGTGAGGGTAGAAGCGAACGACCGACAGAATGCCGCGCCGCAGTTGGTTTGCTGGGCCATCGCCAGCTCAAAGGTCGTGACGTGGTTCACTATTGTGGTGGTCCCGTCATACTTTATGTCCAAGAGGGAGACGCGGACTCTTGGGTCTGGGAGAACGGCTCGCAGGGCGAGGCTGATGGGATCGCTTGTTAAGAAGGGGGTCGATCTGGCTGTGGTGGGACTGGAGGCAATCTAATTGCAGAGGAGCTGCATGTCCGCTTGCAGCTGCTGGATTACAGGGATGTCCACCAGAATTTCTTGCGTTCGGGGAGGCGGAGGAGGGGGAACCAATGTTCTCGGGCGGTTAGAGTGCTCCCTAGACTTTCCCCCTCTCCTCGCCCAAGGAGATTCAATTGTGGCGATTTTAGTTTATGAGGCAGTCCCTCGGAGGCTGGGTCCGCTAGCTTGCCTCCCCACCCCTTGGGATTCCCCATATCCTTTTTCATCTCTTCCCACTATTCCTCGAGTAGGGAGGTGAGTCCTCTGGGCCTATGTCCCCGCTCATCGTGGACAGTGTCCACTGTGACTCCTTTTGTGCCGAGGCGAGAACGGACGTTCCCTCATCCTCGTGGGTCAGGATGGCCGTCGAGCGTTTGGTTACCACGATGGTCAGAGGGGACCCGATGGGACTGGGTCTCTTCTCTTCTTGTCATTTGGTCAGTGTAGAGAGCGGTCCGGTCCGCCCTTGTAGGTCTGACTGGGGGCTCGCCGTGTTGCTCTTGGGTGACGTAGGCCGCTGGTGTTGTTGGGGCAAGCGCCCTTTGAGCCGCTGTGTCTCTCATCACGGTCTTCATCTAGGTCGTGAAATTCCCCATCATTGTCTAGAGCCCCGTCATAAGAGGGTCATTGGCAACAGATGCGTCTTGGGGCATCGTAGGAGGGACCGGTCAGTGGTCTGGGCCTGGACTGCCTGGGAGGCGTTATTGTTGCCTCTGAGATCTGGGATATTTCCCATTTCTCTCTGGACTTGCTCTCGGGTCGCGTCGACCTATCCAGTGATAGGGTCGATACGGTTCCTCAATCGATCTTTGGGCGGACTGGTTGGAACGAGCTGGAATGTCAGTCGCGTGAAACGTGGTGTCTGCAACGTGGCTGGCTGCGCCTCTGGAGGCGGTTCTTCTTTGGGGTGCCATTCTTCGTGGCCTCGTTTGTCGGACAGGGTAGGGAATGTTGGCTTTCAAGACGTTTCCGACAATGGAACCAAAGAACTGGTGCGTCCAAATTTTACAACAATCTAAACACACTAGTCAAGATGTCGTTTCGTTTGGGAAGTTAAAGTCGTTTTTTCATTTCGTTAAATCCAGCTGGTCAAACGCGGTCAATAAAGGGAAACTTGGAGCTCAAGCTAGCTGAGGGAGTGCACTTGGTTTTAGATCTGAGAAATGGAAGTTGGATGTCATTCCTGCAAAATGAACACACGAAAGAACGATGAGACCCGGGGTGATTTCGGGACACCGCCTCAGACGTGAGAGTAAGATCACTTGCCGGAAAACTCCAAAAGAAGCTAAAGAGCTCTTAGAGGAAAGGTCTCGAGAAGATTATCTCAACCGAGAGCCTAGAGAGAGAGAGAGAGGTTCAGATCTGGGTAAAATTATGGATCCCTTTCTCTTACCTGAGAAAGGGTATTTATTGACCTTACCAAAAGGGGGGGCACGTGTCGCCTTCCGGTGGGATTCAACTTATCGTACCGTCTGCGGGGTCCACTCGCGGGGCCCGCTCTCTGCCGTTAGGTCCTTGGGTCCGTAACTCTAGGTCCCCAGCCTTTGGTCCCTTATCTCATACATCTCGTCCCGAGTTCATGGTGACCGTGGGGAGTCCCCATGTGACATGCATGTGGCATGCTCGGATCCTTTTTCCTGGTGAGGGAAGGGGAGGTCCGCTGGGCCTACCTAAGTGTCTTGGACTCTCCAACGTTGACCTGGTTGTCGAGCCCAGGACCTTGATCTCCTTCATCGAGGCCGTTAGGTCTGTTAATGGAGTGTCGCTCAGGTGCCACGTTGTGGCCTCTGATTAGGTCTTCCTACTTATGATTTTTTGAGTAGCATCAGTTACTTTTACCTCATTTTACCTCCTTCTACTTCATCTCCTTTTAAAAACTCTAGTCTCCAAACAAGCACTATATTTGTTGTCCCAACCTGAGCATTTGGTTCTTATCAATGTTTTATATTTTCTCTTTTATCTCCATACACATTTGTCGTAAAAAAACTTAAGGAATATTAATTAAATTATTGTATATTTATTATTGGTAATTCATACCTAGCTAATTTTTTTCTTTTTTAAAAAAATAAAAATAAATCAAGACACTTATTTTTGAACAAAAATAACATATATGATACTTATTTATGAACGAAGTGAGTACATATTTTGGTTCTGCTTGTTGTTCAAAGAAATAAATTATAAATAGCAATGAAACCAGAGTCAACACATTTGCATACACAATTGTGCAATCCTACTAATTTAAATACAGCACATATATTATATAGATATACAATATTTTTTTTAGAAGCTCACATATATAATAAAAGTTCCATAAGTTGTAGAAATCAATTAATTCTATTTCTAAAAGTTGAACAAATTAATTTAAGACATTGAAAAGCATCCCCCCATTGATTCCTAAACATTACAAATTTACCATTACCAAACCATATCTCCAGTTTCAGACCAGTCAGTTACAACATAATTAATATTTCACAAAAGAGAAAAACAATTAATGTACCATGTTTTTTTCGTTTTTGTAAATAAAAAAGAAAATGTCATAACCCAGAAATGTACCCACCCACTGAGTTCTAATGAGTTTCTCCTCTTCCTTAAGCCTCACCCATATCCTTTGCCACAACTCCTCCATTTCAATGTACATTTAGTGTACAAACATCAATTATATATATCACTTTCAATATTAGTCTCCACCTAAACCTCCAGTTTTAATTTGCTCATAGCATCCTTTTTTTTTTTTTTTTTGCTCTCCTCGCCGCTACCGATTATAGTTACATCAGACCAACGTCGCGCCGCTTCTTCGGATTCGCTGCATCAGGATTTCCTTTTCGCATCATCGCCACAAACTCTTCGTAGTTGATCCGCCCATCCTGAGACCCAACAATCGTAAGTTTTGTTGCTCGCATATTTGTCGCTAAACCTATATATCATTGTTTGAATTTATACTTACATTGTCGTTATCGACTTCAGAAAGGATTTCCCTTATGTCCCTCCCGTCGTGCATGTTGAACTCATGAAGAGCTTGTTCTAGCTCTTCCATCGTAATGTAGCTGAAATAATCAACATCAACACAAACATTAGGTAGATATTGACATACTCCCACTGTTCCAAAATAGGTGTGTCATTTCCTTTCAATTAGTATCGCTTAAGTTTGTTGCAAAATATGTGCATAAGTATGAAAGAGGAAATATACAAGAGTAACTAAGTTCTTAATTTCTTTTTGAAAATAGAAATGAGGACAATTATTTTGGGACAAAGGGATTGTATCAATTGTGATGTTATGTACCCGCTATTATCTTTATCGAAGTATTGGAAGGCAGTGTAAAGATGCTCCTCTCTGTCCATTCTGTTCATGTGAATCGTTGCTGCAATGAACTCGTCATAATCTATGTTGCCATTGCCATCTGCGTCAGCCTATATATAATATTTGACAAGAAATAGTTAAGAGTTATATATAATAAGGGTAATTACAGGTTACTACCCTATAAGATTTCAATTTATCATATTACAACCCTAAAATAACTTCCTTTTCATGTAACTACCCTGTTAGACCCAAATTGTGTTTCCGTCCATTTTGTCCCTTAATTTTAACGAAATTTGACTCTCTCTCAGGGTAGTATCGTGATGGAAAAAAATCTAAGGGTAGTAACGTGATGGAAAAAAAAATCTAACAGGGTGGTAACGTGAAGGAAAAAAATCTAATAGGGTAGTAACCAGGGACAGATCCAGAACTTTTACTTGGGGGGGCAAACTAATTATATATTTTATTACATATAAAATTAAATATTTTAATGGGTGCAAATATATAAATTTGTTAGTACAAATATGAAAAAATAAAAAAATTTAATGGAATTTTTTTGACAATATTTTTTTCACTTGGGGCAATTGACCCCACACACCCAAAAGGGTGCATCCGTCTCTGGTAGTAACGCGATAGTAAAAAATCTAACAAGGTAGTAACATGATAAACCGACATCTAAGAGAGTAGTAAGATGTAATACGTAATTAGAAATAGTGAAAAGTATGTATATATATTACCGCTTCGAGTAATTGCTTAACTTCAGTTTCAGAGAGCTTAGTGCCATGCTTGGAGAGACCTTGCT
This sequence comes from Pelargonium myrrhifolium, assembly GCA_036897405.1. Lineage (NCBI taxonomy): Eukaryota > Viridiplantae > Streptophyta > Magnoliopsida > Geraniales > Geraniaceae > Pelargonium > Pelargonium myrrhifolium. The sequence goes on along the minus strand of JAYMTK010001945.1, from coordinate 235 downwards.
TAAGCTCTTCAAGTGTAATGGTACCACTGTTGTCGGTATCCATTCCCCGAAACATCTCCTTCAATCCCATTATTTCTTCCTCCGATAGACACCCTGCAATAACCTAAGCATCCATTCCATGCCAACATATTTTCGTAATAGTTAAATATGTGATTTTACTAGCTACAATTAAGTTAGGGTTTAATGTATATCAGTTGACTGATATAAAGTTATATCAGTTGCACTAATAAGGTGG
>JAYMTK010001944.1:0-15027 GCA_036897405.1 Pelargonium myrrhifolium | reverse complement strand
CACTGTGTGTATCTCATCGATGAAAAGGACAATATGGCCATCTGAATCTGTTACTTCCTTGAGTACAGCCTTCAGTCTGTCCTCGAACTCGCCTCGATATTTAGCCCCAGCAATGAGCGCACCCATGTCAAGGGATATCAACTGTGAAGTGAAAATGGATGAATACAAATAGAAAAAAAAAAAAAAAAATAAAAAAAAAGGAGAGAGAGAGAGAGAGAGAGAGAGGGAGCAACGTACCCGACGGTTCATTAATGCTTGAGGGACATCCCCTTGTACAATCCTCTGCGCAAGCCTGTTCAAATGAGAATATCAGATTACAAATTCACTAAACCTCAAGCCAGTCAAGTTGCAAACAAGTAATTGTTCTCACTGTCTGATTAGGAAAGACACTGCTTAATTTCAATAATTGGGCTATAGATATAGCTTGTGCTTCTTCCACTACTAAAAAGTTAACCTTGAAACATTTAAGACTTAACTTTAAGTTCAAATCAGCTCTGGGACAAACAAGTTCAGCATAGAGAACGAAATCCAACCCTAATTAGATCAAGCACAAGATAACCCTGGAATTGACCAGGTAATAGGACCCAATTTCCAATGGTAACATTCTATCTGATTGAAGTGTTCATTATATAGCAATAAGTATAATTACCTACCCTTCAGAAATTGCAGTTTTCCCAACACCTGGTTCACCAATGAGCACAGGATTGTTCTTTGTTCTCCTTGAAAGAATCTGGATGCACCTGCGTATTTCATCATCCCGGCCAATCACTGGGTCAAGCTTTCCTGATCTCGCCAAGGCTGTCAGATCTTTTCCATATTTTTCCAGTGCTTCATACTTTCCCTCAGGATCTGTATAAAACTCTCAATAAGATATGATAAAGTACTGAGCAAATTACAGTGTGCAAAACAACACCGTATAAATAACAAGCCAACAAAAGCTCTCCTATCATAGAATTACAAAAATCAATTGTGTAAAGGCTTCTGCTCATAATAAAAATGGATGGAGTATATGGCTAACACTATCAACAGTGCTATAATGCATGATTATAGTATATTGGTAACAGTTGATGTAATAGCAATTTCCTACAGACACTGACACCATTCTTTGGGATATAAGAACAAGTAAACTACAATAATAGAGACAAGAAAGACCAAGGTTTGACCGTTCCAACCAGAAGATAACCCTGGCTAACCTAATATCTGGACGGACACAACTAAAGTTGCACACATAGCACATTATCTATAAAGCCGAAGTGTAAAAGCATCAACCCACCTCAGTATACCAATAGAAAGGGATATTACATCAAATCTTCACATATCAAAAAGAATGTGAGGATGTATAGAGGAAATTGTGACTCTTACCTTGGTCTATAACTGTTTGGTGTCCCCTTATGGATTCTACTGCAGATTTTAAAGTTGGCTGAGATATCTGAAAATCCTTAAATAATTGCTTTCCAAAGCGTTGATCCTGAGCATAACCCAAAACTAAATGCTCAACGGACACAAAGGAATCCCCAAATTCCTTTTTGAATTCCCTAGCTCGCTGAATCAGACCTTCCAAATCGCGTCCTAACATCGAACCAGCTGATTCACCAAAGACCTAGTACAAAAGGAAACATGACAATAAGTCTCAGGTACTTTTTCATTACACTTACCCAAGATCAAAACATAGCATAAGTAACATTGGAAAGATAGTCTAATATGACTGGTCCAAATGTCCGACATGTGATACAGCATTTAAGTTGGGACCGCAAGATAATGATTTCTATTATGCTAACATCATAATTAGTACCAATGCCCTCCTTAGGCCATAGTTTAGAAATTAAGAGCTAGTCATCAATTAGACTATTCAAATATGTACTTGAAACTACAGTTCATAACTGAAGCTTCTAAATTTAGGAAAGCAAGAGCAGATAAAAAAAATTGTGGGCAAGCAAGATCATGTCTAGATGAGATATATCATATATGCAGTGAGGGCATGCATGACCATCAATTTCACAACTTCAATATCCTGGTGTTAGACATAAACCCAAGATTTCATATGGAGACATCATTACGTCAGTTTTAGGAAATACCTTTGGCTGGCGTTGGATAAACTTCTCTGTAGCTTCTAGAAGACGAGTATTATCAACCCCAACCTTGGAGAAGATCCGGCGGGCAAGCCCATTCTTCTGCTCCAGCAGAGCCTTCATTAAATGTTCTGTCTCTACTATCTGATGTTTGTACTCTTTTGCAACTTCTGGAGAAGACACTATAGCTTGCCAAGCCATTTCTGTAAATTCTTGTTGAGTAATCTGACACAGTTTCACAACCTCAACTCAGTACAGCACATTAACACTCAAGCTCCAAATCATACATCACAGAAACCCAATAAACAGAACCCAATTTAGAAGTTACACTCATGAGCTGAGTATAAGATAAGTGCAAACAAAGATCATTGGTTTGTGTAATAAGTAGGTCTATATAGATTAAAATGATCAAATAATACCCAGAAACATTTGGTTCAAAATCTAATTGAATAAAAAAATTCACAATGTTGCATCAATGAAGCTATAAAATGATCAAATGATCCATAAAAACAAAAACAAAAACTCAAGGATAAATAAATTCAAATAACAGTACGAGACAAATTCAATGAAATTATGATGATGATGATGATGCCATTACCCTGGAGGCGTCGCAGCGGACGGAGAAGGACCGTGAAGTCTTGTCCAATCTCCGAGCGAAAAACGCATCGGTCCGCTTCAGTTTCAGTGACCCGAGGGAGAGAGGCTTGGGCTTGGCGGCTAGGCCGAGAGAGAGCTTGCGCCGCGGGAACGGAGGCGCAATTCCATTAGCGAGAGGCGAGTAGTGGACGCGGACACCGGCTCCGGCAAGCGACGCCGTGGACGCCATTGCAGCTAGAGTTCCGCGGATCCGGGGAGGGACTTCTCTGCAAATTGAGCAAAACCAAGAGGGGCTTTGCGTGAGAAGGTGAAAAAGTAGAGCTCTCTTTAATCTGTATGCTTATTTATGTCTCTGCTTCTGCGTATGTGTTGCAGTTGTTGCAACAGAGAGTGAGTCTAGAGAGAAAAGCAAGCAATTGGTAAAAAGAAGAAAACAAACGGAAAAAGGAGAGAGAGTTCGTGAAGAGCCGCGAAGGAGTTGGGTTTGGGTTGGGTTGGGTCTTCTGTTTACATGACCACGTGGCGTGCAGTGGAGAGAGGGTCATCTGGAAGTCAAGGGACCCACTGAGATGAGATGAGATCGTATTAGGACCGTTAATATCGGTGATTAAGTGAGGACCGTTAGTTTTAGAGAATATATTTGGTGAACTAAATCCTAAGATAAGGCATGGTATTTGAGTTTCAAACAAATTAAATAAGCAGAGTAGTAGGAGTAGTACTGGATCCAAGAATATAATTAACGAGAATATCTAGGACAGTTGTTTATGGTTCAACGTTCAAGTCAATTTCATTTCTTTTTGCACAAATAATTTCAATTTCCGTCAAATTTAAGTAAAGCCAAGTGTGCTGTCACAAATAATCTCTCTACCAGAGTAGTCTGAGTCATCCGTGGTTGTTAAAATTTTGATTCTCGATCCAATTCACAATCTAGAGGTTAAAAGATTTAAAAAATATTGGGATGACATGAATCTTGATTCCACTGATTGAATTATGATTCAATCGACTCAACCGATTCAGAATATGGAAAGTTTTGAAGAAGCACAACAAATGAATTTTTAATTTTTTTTCCGATTCTATGTAAAGAGGAAACTGACATGGTAGAGACTTAAACCTAAATTATTACTTGAGAGTTACGCGGGAGTGCCGTGGTGGTCATCATATTTGCAGTAGCCTTGAACTCATTTTAGTTCTTTTAAGTATTTTGGACCCTCATTTTTGTAGAAATTAATTTTCTTCTTCATAATTATTCGTATATTTATGTAATACAATTATTATACATATATGTGTGAATCTTCCGATTCACGAATCCCGATTCACAAAATCCTCTCCCGATTCACAATTTGATTCCTGATTTAACAACCATGGTGTCATTTAAACTCCAAATCGACTTTAATTTCGCAATTATTTATAACGGAATTAACCTCAACCAAAATTGGTGTAACATTGTGATATTTATTTTGTCTATGTCAACCAGAAAAAAAAAAAGAAAATACTATACGGTTGACCAAGATGGGATAAAAGTCAACTAAAGTTAAACATATATATATTTAATCTATGCAATAAACCGCACTAGCTTCATAGTCGACATTCGGTCGGTTGATCTAAATGTGATATGAGTCGATTTTGAAATTAAATATATATGTTTTTACTCTATGCAATCGACCGTTATAGTTTCACAGAGCGACCTTTAATCAATAAACCTATATGTAATATAAATCAACCTCATTATCATAATGTTGTTTGTACATATCAACTGCATATATAATATAATGTTTTTTTTTTCTAATTTCATTTTTTTATACTTAATATGTATACCAAGAACAGTTTTAATAAATTCATAATTATATTATTAGACAATTTTATCAAACAATTTTGTATCTCCTCCCACATGTTGGCTCATAAACTATACTCATGAACAAGATGATTAGTACATTTCACCCTAACAATAAGAACAAAGCATCAAAACCTTTTGGCTTTTGGTATGCTATCAAGTAAACAAGTACTCATCACCAGAACTAGTAAGACAGCTTTCTGGGAATTGGTGTTTCCTCTTGTGTAAAAATATGATTCCATGAAGCAAAAAAAGGCAATATCATACAAGACAAATTAATAACATAATCTGGGATTAAATGACAAAGGTAGGGTATAAACTAAAAGTCCTGAGATATATAATTGCCTCAAATAAAACTCGATAATGAACAACTTAGCAGATCAAAATGTGCAACAGCTATATGAGGAATTAATAGACCAAACCCTATCATTAACATACATAAAACCAACCACCTCTTATCAGTCCTCAACTCAACAACAGTATCTTCTATACCAATCCCACCACTTTTTATCTACACAGTAAACAAGCAAAACAACTGATGATAATTAGTTTCAATACAAAGCAAAAGTATAAATGCATACGCAATGAAAGAGGCCGTAGAGAAACTAACTTGACTCCTGAAATTTATGTCTTCCTCGCTCCTCTGAATGCAAACTATAATATAACACAGACACACTTGTTCTGCTTTGATTTGCTTGTTGCTTTCTTTTCTGTTCCAATAGATAAGCATGGACAAAACAATTAAAAATAAGTAGACAAAACATCATTTCCCAATCGAGCTTCAGGTTTCATGGAACGAGCCAAAACATTCATGCCTAGCTAGAAAGATTCTATAACCATTGCAGAAAATCTCACTTATTAAGGACTTTAGCCCATTTAAACAGTAATTACATAAATCGATCATCACTTTATATTATCCATCGCATTAGACAACATAATATATAAAATAAAAGACATCATTTTAATGTGATATTCAACCACCTGCCGAGAGAGATTTCTCAGAATCCTAAATACATGCTCGGAACAAGGAAAATTGAAATAAACATGCTCAAGAAACTACAAGTAAACAAAACACCTGCCATAATTCTACCCCCCAAAAAAGAAAAAGAAAACATATAGCAAGAGGTTCTGGTAAGTGGTAATTGAAATATAGGTTAAAATTAGGTGTCTCAGTATGATACCTTTTTCCAAAGCCGGTGGTTGGACAACAACATGCATAGTTGTGATCCCACCAGGGATATCACATAAAGGGCTCTGACACTCCCCCACTGTTCTATTGTTCTCCAATATTTTTCCTGCACTTATTAACTTGACATCTTTCACTGTTCTCGGGCCATTCTCCTTCTCTGGTAAAATAAATAACATTAATATATTTAAAGATTGTGTATAACATAATTTAGTGATATATAGCAAGCACAAAAGCGTACTAGTTAAGCAGCATGGCAATCTTAGACCTAAAGTTTTGCTGATTCAACGGTCATTGACTTAGGCAGTAAACACTATAGATGTTAGTGTTGGGATAGATCACGACACTAGTATATACTCAGCAGTTTGAAATGTTAGTCAATGAGAAAATATGTTTAAAGAAAATAAAAAGCGAATTATGGCTCATTGTGACACTAATGATTACAGCATTGGATCTTAACCTAGCTCACAAATGAACGGCACCAACACCTCTAATTAAAACTCCAACACAAAAGAAGTTCACTAAAAAAAATTACATTATAAGGCATTATGGGGCATAAAATCTTTCTTAATTGATATATGACTATAAAATATAAATGAAATTATTCTACTGTGTTTCTATTGGATCTGCGGAAATCCCATCATGTGCTTCCATAGTATCGTTTTCAGCCCAACATTGCGATTTTGCATAAGCCACGCATTTCAGGAAGTTATACAAATACTGCAGCTATTTCAATATCAACTAGGTGGTAGTAACTTATGTATTTTGACCACAATAATGAATGAACAAAGCAATCAAGTGGGCAAGAAACACATTTAAGAGAAATGGAATCAAAATACCGACATAAACACAATTATCTGCCCACCCAACCAGTTGGTCCAGTCCATCCCAAGATAACGAAGTGAACATAAAGAAACTCCCAAATAGAAACTATGACAAAGATAGAAACTTTCACACTTCCAAGCATTTACAATTAAACCAACAATCCAGCATACCTCTAGGCCATTGAGCAAGGATGCTCTCCTTCAGAGTTGCAACACTTGTAGCGGCAGGAAAGGCTTTGGGACCAATGTCCGTTCCGTCGGTCAAACGAAATTTAATTTCTAACTGATCTTGCACCCCAGCCATCTACACGATTGGATTTGAAAAGACTTTCAAAACCCCAATGGGAGGGCAAGATCTTTTTCAGGAACCTCTCCTAGGCTACCAAACCCCAATTGAGCTTGCAACCAAAAAATTCATGAGCTGACTTGATTAACCCAATTGTCAGCTCACAAGTATCATCAATTCTCCCAAATACTAAGTTAAGGTTTCCTGCAGATTTTAATCAACCAAACAAAAGGTCAGCCACTGGAATTGGGTTGAACACAAAACTGAATTAGAACTTTCAGATATGAAATCTCCAACTCTATCTCTAGTACAAGTACAACAACATAAACCAATCCAATAACGAACATCAAAATCCCAAACAAATGGTGTGATTCTCCAGACACAGCAACACACAAAACATAAAAATAAGAAACTCCATCACCTCCACATATCAAATCAACCCGGAAAGATAAAATTCAATATGAGAACAAAAACCCTTAAAGGGTTGTCTTACTTGGGCCTGGATACGATCTGGGTCGTCCTCAATTCTCAGAATTTCTGGTCGAAAAGTCCAAGCCGGAGGAAGAGGAAGGAGTGGATGCGTTTCTAGTAATTAATAGTGAGAATAAGAATAGTGAAGAAGAAGAAGAAATCAAAAAAATCCCAAGAGACAAGGGTGTTGTTTCGGTGTCTTCAAGGTCTTGTAAATTAAATCTGTGGTCAATGCTTCCATTTCTTGCCTTCTCCTTCCATTCTCCAAAGCCTTTGGAAATGGACAGAGTTTTCACTGTTTCGTTTTCTCTTATTTACTCAATAAAATTGTGTCTTAAGAGTTAAGTTGGTGAGCTGTTATTTAAACATCAATTTGGTCACTGTAATATAGTTCAAATATATTTTCAAAGTGCATGAACATATAATAAGTAAGAAAAGTTTTGAACTTTAATGACCATTTGACCAACTTGAAATTTACGTATTATGTCACTTAAGTATTAAACCAAAGTGAATGTTGGTCCAAAATCTCCTTTTTGGCCTAATTTGACTATCTAGTTTCATTTTAGCTTCCAAAAATTTGATTCACATGACACCGAATTTAAGTCTCATGAGACTATGAGAGGCTAATGATGGCACACTATGAGTGTCGCTAACTTTTAGCCACTACTCTACATTCTCGCACCTCTCAACGTGGGCTTTCACATGAGACTTCCGCACTTCATGTGCATCTCCTCATGTGACACTCTCACCTCTTGAGCTTCCTTGAAGGACCACGATATCTATATCCCGCTTCGATCTAATCTAATTCTAGACCTCAAACTACCCGAGTCGTTGAGCTATTTGGGCATTCGGGCCAATTCTGAACGAGGTATGCACAATTTCTAACCTCATAAACTCTCGTACTACAACATGTTGGTAAGTAGTCGTGAAAGTTATGGGTATAGTACGCCCCAAGGGCAACCTCCTACATTTAACCTATCAATACCTTCTTAGAAAATTCTACCTCAAGGTGCCTTAGGTAGTGACATCATCACCATCTCGACACGTTGGCATCTTTTTTCTCTTATTTAGGGCCCAACGTCATATCACTATGGTTCCCATCGTCACATCATCATTAGGTGTATAATATTATCATTCAGCACGTGATGTTATCATAACATAAGTGTAACGTCATGAAAGTCCACTTGTCATTATCAACAACCAATCACAAATACGATGCATCTCTCCCTACATCTTGATTTTGTCAATATAAATACCCATCAAGTTATGAGGTGTGCATCCTATTTCACTTTGAGATTTACTCGCTACATTTTTCATTTTCATTCTCTTCAAATCCTCTGTAAAAGTTACATCGGTAGACTTTTGTATTCACAATGATATAGATGCTCATTTTCACATCGATGTAAAATTCAGAGCTCGAGCACTGAATTTTCCTTAGCATTGTGCTCTATTGTGATGCACAAGCCTCAAGTTTCGAAACCCAAGTGCTCACGTTAAAATTCAATACAAAAACTCTCAATGTGAAAGTACACAAGCAAGATTTCTACAACTTGATTTTTCCTCTCAACACACATTCCAAAAACAAATTAACTATCGAGTAAACGAAACGTATTAGTACATGTTCTTGGAGAAATGTCAAACCTAATTAGTCTTGTTCATATCATGTTTGTACCATTAAATTTGGGCCAAATTAAATTCTGGGAATGGAAGGTAGAAAACAAACAGATACATATGCTAATCAAATTAATGCAGGAGCCTACATTATAATTATATTTTTCTTATTGTCTAAACTCTAACTATGAAATTGTCATAGAAATTACAAGTTTTTGACACATCAAACAATATCTTTTGGGATTCTTCCAATTAGCATTAATCATACAATCAAATCATTGAGACTAAATGCCAAAAAACAGTACAAGTATTCTTAATGGGTTTCTTGGCATCCTTATTTTAAGGATAGGAACATTGCTAATCAAACTTGTTTGTTCTTGTTCTTTACATGACAAAGCATCTCTCTTTCTTTTTGTATAAATTCCAAAGGGCATATTGGACTTTTAGCAAAAGCATACATACATTATATACAAGTAGATGCTTATGAGACACTTTTTTTTTTTTTGGTAAAAATTATGAGACACTTTTAAACCTATGAATTTTCAGGATAAATGAAACAGCAAACATTACTATTTTCCAAAAAATAATCTTCCTGCACATTTCAAATGTTTCTCTTAACGAATAATACATAACGAATACCGCTTCAATTCAGTACAATCTCCACGACCTACGCCTATAAATCAATATATTAACGATGTCAAATTGATTGCAGAGGTAAAAATGGAGACGCTTTTCGACAAAATGAAAAGAACAAACGAGTAACAAATAAAGATTTATGAGCTAAAAGGGGAGCCTCAGCCTCAGCCTCAGCATCTCTTACACAGATGACAGAACAGAAGACCTGCCCTAACCCTAACCGAAAACGGATCAGAATATAAATGACATTGAAATAGACACTACTAATTTCCTGTGCATCTATTTTATTCTGGACTATGCGCTAAAAAATAAGGCAAGGTTCCCCAGATGAAGACCAATAATAGTGTCCTTTTCTCCAACCAAAAAATAAACTGATGGATTGCTATGTTACAGATTGAAAGAATGAATCTCATGGCTGTGCTGTGGGTTCTTCCTGGGAAAAGTTCCAAGGGGCTAAGGTCAATCAGGATCTGGAATGTATCACCCTCTGGCCCGGTTTTCTGCTTGTCTTCTCACAATAGGCATCAACAGAAATTTCGAGTGGCAAAAAACACGTGGACCCCATATCACTTGCGCCTGCCTGCCTTTTCCCTGTCCCATCTCTTTGTTCTTAGCTCCACTAGTTGAATGACTACGACTCCAAGATGTGGCAGTTCCTTACAAAATCACTGGAATAGTTAACATACTTGGTCCAGAATGGCCGTAGATGCTCAAAGCCAATCTGCAGCCATGGCTTTGACTGCCCGTTGTAGTGGATTACTGCGGCCTTTTTCACATTCTCAATATTGGTATCGCTTTGATAGCCTAAGCCAAGCATGTGCCATGATGGGTCAATAGGATGGACATGACCTCTAAACGCAATCAAAGCAGGAGGTAGCGTTCCAAGCTTCCACATTGTTAGGTTTGATTTCAGATTCTGCAAGAAGAAAAGAATTGAAAACATAATCTGTTATTTAACAAGAATTAAATGCAATTCCTCATACTAGAATACAACCATCAATTGACTCAGAAGAGATTAACCAAACATTAACAAGACCTGTATGAACTTCAGTGTTGATTGCAAATGGATTTCAAGATTCCACTGCTTATTGCCGTACACCATGAAAGTTTTAATTAAAACTAAAGGTTGAAGTTTACAAATGATCCTCCAATGATATATTCAAATCAAACTTTATCCCCAAACAATTTTTTAAAAATCACCAATGATCACAGAAGAACAAACCTGAATATTTCCGGACTCCAGCATCTTAACTATATTTAACTACTTTATATATATATATATATAAATGGATAGAAAATGCAATTTTAGACAATGGTGATGAGATCGAATAGTTATCATTGGTGATTGAAAAAAAAGGTTTGGGAACCAAGTGTATAGTTAGAAAATGTTTATAAACTTAAACCCTAAAACTAACTTAAGTCATAAACCTAAAATTCTTGAACTAGGATCAATTAAATTGCAGAACAGTACTTTCTTATGCCAAACCTAGAAAACGGAAAAGAAGTTAGGTTGTCTTTAAGGTAATAAATGAATAGGCATGCTATATAGGTGCAACAATCGAATTGTTGAACATAACACAACTGAATTATATAAATGTGCCCCTTAAAAAGAATATAGTCGGAACTAAAAAGACCATGGCCACGAAGAAATAAATCATGATATCAGGGACGATAGACATAGATGTGGAACTCATGGAGGAAAGGGAAATGATGTTCTATTTCCTAGTTAAAAATAAGACATCTGCTCTGCTGTCTCTTATTCCTCATTATAAATCAAACCCACAGGAGGTTGTAATACATGCTTTGAAAATTTTGGATATTACCTCTTTCAGCCAGGAGTGATAAGTTTCCCTTATATTTGTGTTCCTCCATGCACGAAGATCAAATATATTCATCCCATAAGCCCATGCACATTCATCAGGATTCAAATTCTTTGAGATGAGGGGATGAGAAAAATTGAAGTAGTTCCTGAATCGCTTAGACATTACCCACTTATCATCGCCTTCACAAGTTTCTACAGCTCCATTAACCTTTCCACCAAGGTCAATTTCAAAAAGTGGAGAAAGATCTTTCTGGATCACAATGTCATCATCTAAGAAGACGACCTTATCAAGGCTTGGAAAGAGCTGTTCAACATATATAGTCAGAATAACTATATTCAGAAGAATAAACAAATAACAGTAAGAAAGACAAAAGCACAATACAGTAACCACCAAAGTCAATGTCTGAATAGTAATGATTCACAACAATGAAGGAGCTATGAACCTAATTGATTGCAATAATCTGACACCACAACCAAAAAAAAAAACAGAAAAACAAAGACGGTTCTAAATCTGCAACAGTTATAAATCTACACATAACCAAACATCCCTTTCCTTCTCTAAAAAAAACATGCATGTAAACCACTTCACACTTCATGAGAAACATGACTTCTTCTCATGGACATCTATCTTCACCCTTTTATTGCATAAGCCATTTAATCCTGATTATATATGGCTATTTAAAATAATTTCAGAAGACAACTACACCAAAACCATGACTGTCTTGTATTATTTTTTGGGAAAAATTAAGAAGTTAGTGGTGAACATTTCGTCATTTCCCCTTGTACCCCCATTCGCATGTGTTGTAAGAAACTTACGGAATTCTAACTAACTTCTTATGGGGGTATTATTGGTAATTCATGCATAACTAACTTTCTAAAAATGATACTATCATTTTGGGACAAAACTTCAAGAGAAACAAGGCACTCATTTTGGGAAGGAGGGAGTACTTCGAATTTGTTTGGCCAACATAAAATTGGTGAGTGGTGACAGAAAAAAAAAAAGCGACTTCAATATCGTTGTGCTAGACGCCAAAAATTTTAAACATGAAATCAGCAAGTTAGTAAGGAATGAAAGAGAATTCTGTACTAAATTCACAAACTGAGAGCGCAGATGTACACCTCAAAAAATAGACTTCCAATATTTTCTTCGTTTACCTTTATTTCCTTTTCCATATTCCTTTTTTATCTACCTTCTTTATATGTAGTGAAATAGAAGATAACACAATTTCAGGTATCGAATTAAAAAAAATGAATGTCTCACACGAATTACCTCTGGTATATATATGCGAAGATGGTTCAGCAAGGAAATATACTTTGGACTTCTAGACTGCAACTTTGAAGCAAATGTCCGTGGAGTTGTATTGCTAAGATTGGCCCCAGCAACATGGTTCCCATGGTAATAACTCCTGATACCATAATGGTTTTCAACAGCTTCAAGCACTGGAACATTCTCTCTCGTTAACCACTCAAATTGGTGAATGCCTTTCACTTCAACAATAGCAGGGGCAGTTGGGTTTAATGCAAACCATGAGTGCATACCCGCATAAGTTTTCTTGTCAGTAATGACATGGAAAACTATCTTTTCAGGGTTTAAAGATGACTGGATAGCAGAATTGACAACAACTGAAGCAGCCAAAATGTTATCAGTTGACAGGACAAAGTGGTGGTAGGAGTTGTCGGAGAGCACAGGGAGCAACTCTGGAGAAGGCAACTGTTTGCGTGCGTGGGCATTAGAGGAATATTCATCTGTCAAACGCAGGGAAAGGCAGTGGATGCCTTTTGGAATGGAGCTGGCAGCAAAGTGTTTGTTCATCAGCTCTGCAAATTTAGACTCCCTAGCTTCCCTTTCAAGTTTCTCCATCTGTTACAAGACAAATTTTAGGGGGGGAATTAATGACTTTAGTTAAGGCTTGAATCCATGGAGATAAAGATAAATAAAAGTAGTTTTTGAGATCCTCCTCGTATGCACCAAAACAATTTAATGGTTCACTAATATGAATGAAAGAAAAGAAGGGAAAGACTTATGATAATGAGCATCCTGTAAACACACTCGAGGGTCAAGACATCCCATTGCTGCTCAAATAAGTGAAAGATAACTTACAAAATCTATAATCACTGATATACAGATGATAAGCAAGAGTACCAGTGCTCTGATCTAGGACAACTTGGTAACTCAAAAAATATGTATTTTTGAAAAAAGAGCCTCTAGATAAAAAGTACAAGTGAATGAAACCAGTAACTTACTTCCATCAACCACAAAAAAATAGAAGATGAATGCATACTTTAGTTGGCTACAGCTCAAAAAGCACATAAAGACCAAGAGACGTCATAGTAATGACGAAATAGGAACAAAGATATTTGTATTGTTTACGGGAGTCCTCATGGGTACACTAGGCATGAATGAGCAGAAGTACAACTACACGGAAAAGCCTCCTTATATAAAGAGTTTCATCTCATACCTAGGGTAAATCCAAATTCATCCGTTTCCCTGTTATGCTGGCAGTTGCCATGGATAGAGAGTACGAAAATATTGGTTTAACAAGAATAAGCACATGAGTAACTTTAGCATCCAGACATTTTATTGAAAGGCTTGAAGCAGCAGAGAAGGATTTTTCTAAAGTTTATATTGACACAAATAAAAACATTGGGAAAGAACTGAGCAATTATTCCATTCGTATCATTTGTCCAGATGGTGTATAGGGGGCATTACGACTAGTGACATTGTAAAGTTTGACATTTGACACAATGCACGGTTATTGGAGATTTGACAAACAAAAAACTATCTGAAGTGCCATGCTTTGGACAAATATAGTAACAGGCTGAATAAGAGATTCAGGATAATGTGTGTGAAGTGTGGACAGTCTTGACTCAACATCCATAAAATGGCAAAAGTATTCAAGACTTTGATGACTAAATAGAATTGTGCTGAATGAAAAAGGCAACAACAGCATAAAAGGACTCATGTCTGAAACCCTTGTGCAAAGCAATCCAGCAATCACAATATCTAACATATCGATCAATTAATATGGCATAGTCCCAGCTACAAACAGGCAGATCACGGAGAAAAACAAGTATTAGAAAAGAGTTGAACCAAAAAATTTAGAAACACAAAAACTGGTCTAAAAATCTGAATTCCAAGCATCTCCATGCCACACAATGACAGACAATACAACAACCTGGCAAGCTTCCTTTCAAATTCAACCAAAGATTAATCTAGCATATAGCTGACATGCTTATCTCAGTTTCAAACATAGCTTTGATGGACTCAGAAAATGTGTGATATATCAAACCTAGGAATGTGCTCAGCTGGGCCACTAAAACTAAGAGGCATGTCCTAAAGTGGAAGCTAAGTAGCAAATGTTTTAACTTAGAGTACACTACAGGCTGATTGGCCAACCTTGTTTCAACCACAGGTTGAATAGGCTTACAGAACGCAAAAGAAAAAGAGTACAGACATGTGCACAGGCTACGACTGAAAAGCATGTACTAACTGAGGTGAAACTAAAATTTCAAGTATATCCCAACTTGGACAATGCTCGATACATGATTCCTAGTGGGGATGGGGATGGGGAATAAAATGGTCCCCATGTGGGGAATGGGGACGGGGGCGGGTATGAATGAGTCCCCATGGGGAAAACCCGAAACCCGCATAAGTTATGTATATATATATATATATAATTTATATATGTGTAAC
>JAYMTK010001943.1:0-15030 GCA_036897405.1 Pelargonium myrrhifolium | reverse complement strand
ACCACTACGCTAACTCTCTGGGTTAATAGTTATTATTATTATTATAATTACAAAATTGAAGTCACAAGTTTCAAGAAGCAAACACATAATTTCAGGCACACGTGATCTTTAAAGAAGTAAAGTTGTTGAAGAAGTCTCTATGGTCTCCACAACAAATTTGGTGAACATAAGCAAATTTGGTGAACATAAGCTCTCCAAAATCTACACATTCTCTCTCTTACACATTCTTTTTCAGGCAATACCAAAACAATTTTTTCATTTTTGTGCAAAAAGACAAACCAAATTAATGTCGAAAGTGAAGGATTTTTGTGCTGAAATTTTACCCAAAATAAACATATTGGTTGTGAAATTAGCAAAAAACCATTTGCAGCCGCAATTAATCAACATAAACATCATTTCAAGTTCAAGAAATTTAAATTCATGATTTTTTAATGTCATAGTTTAATTTGATTTAGTTGGATTTGTTTCATCGGTCAATCAAAGTGAGACTATAACTTAATTGAATTAACATAAATATTGAGATTAAACCGATATTTAATCGCTTTTAGACCTGCTAAAATATGAGTGGTTATACATTAAAATTTAAATTTTTAAGCAAAAAGAATAAATTAAGAAAATTTATGATTTGATTGAATTTGGTGGAAGTTAATGTAGAAAGTTGAACGAAAGGTAATATTTATTTATTTATTTTTCAAAATATATACATTTTGTGGGAGAATAATTTTAAAATAAAATAGAGTTCAAATAAAGTAATTTTGGTTCGGCCAAATTAGAAGACCGTACATTTTAGTGAACCGAAAATTAGACAAATTGACATTAAATTTAGTTTGGTCTGATTCAGTTT
The DNA here is from genome assembly GCA_036897405.1 of Pelargonium myrrhifolium. Taxonomy (NCBI): domain Eukaryota; kingdom Viridiplantae; phylum Streptophyta; class Magnoliopsida; order Geraniales; family Geraniaceae; genus Pelargonium; species Pelargonium myrrhifolium. Next base: position 14,186 of record JAYMTK010001943.1, on the reverse strand, counting down.
TTCGGTTGAAACCAAAATATAAACACGGCTAAAAAGGCAACACCAAGACCGGTTCAACAAAAATACATTAAAATAAGTTTAAAATTAAGGAAGGTTTAAAACCCAATTTGTTAATTATGTGAATAATTCAACCCAAATAGACCGTAATTCTAAAATGTGTGGACGGAAAATTGCATCGGTTTACATCCAATTTGGTCCGGTCTGATTCTCCGGTTCAGACCAAAATCTAAACATCCTTAAATTTATCTAACAGTCAACAATTGTGTCACATCATTCCTCTCTTACAAAATCTAACTACTTCATAGGATAAAAATTAAGCCATGCTTAATTGGGTTAGATTTAATCCAATTCAGCAATTAAACCATTGAATTACATATGGTTGAGAGGATAGAGCATTGATCTTATCACATAGGACAAAACAAAATTAAAAAAAACTTCTCTTGAAGTAACAAAAGTGGAAGTTGCAATAAGGTGATTTGTACACAACTTGTTCATTCAATATTCCTTTTGTGTGTGGTTTACCACAAATTTCCAACTCATGCCTCCACCACTTGTAGTTTTTGCTCTCTCTCTCTCTCCCACAGTACTTCTCTCTTTTTTTTTCCTTCTAGAGAGAGAAAGAGAGTGTAGAGAGAGAGAGATATTGGCTCTGGCTGGCTGTGTTTCCCACCAATTTAACCTTTTTCTGGGACCTTGAAAATCCTTGTGTTGTTGTGCCTCTAAAACCTCAAGTGGGTCATCTTTCTTTGAGGTCCTACTCTCCCACTTGTTGGTCTTTGCTGTCACTGCCCTGCCCCTTTTTCCAAACTAACCCTTATTATTATTTTTCTCTTCTTTCTTTTATATGTTCTTGCTCTTCTTGTTCTTGCTCTTCTTCTTCTTCTCTGTTAGTCAAAGCAAAGATCCATTTGAGTCAATCTTGATTTGTGTTCTTGTGTTGCTGAAGCTGGTGGTAGATAGAGGAGGATTGAGCTCAGCTCAAGATTGGTGCAATCTGCTGTTGTTTTTTTGTTGTTGTGATTTGAATCTTGGGTTATCTTCAAGATTGGTGCTTTGCTGACATAGAGGGTATTATGTTTCCATTGAAGCATCTGGGTCTTCTTGATATTGGGTAAGCTTTGTTGGGTATTGCTTGAAATGGTTGATTTGGTTCTTGGATTTGATGGGTTAGTTGGGGTTTGGGGTGTGACTGTGAGGGCTATTGGGAAAAAGGGGCTTTTTGGATTAGTTTGAAGTTTTCAACTTCTTTTCAGTGATTCAGATTTCATGCTTGGTTCAAGAAAATGGAGAGGTTTATGGCCAGATTTTTATTTCTTTAGCATTGACTACTATAGTTTATTCAGATCATAACATGAAGAACCTCCTCAAGAAGCTCCATATCATGCCAAATCAATCAGATTCTGCAGAAGGCTCTACTTCTTCCAAGGCCACCAAGTCCACTGATGTGTTGTCCCCTGATAGGCATATTCAGTCTAGGTCCAATCATAGTTCTGAGCATAACAAGCCCTTTTCGGGTCTCTCTACCTGGTTGAATTCAGTTGCCAATCGCCGTAGTCCAAGTCCTAGTCCTCCATCATCTTCGAATGTGACGAGAGCTGATAGGATGGAGCCAACTGATTCAGTTAGTAGTAGTGGATTAGATGTGCCTTTGGATTCAGCTACTCGTGATTCGGGGTCGAGCAACTCTAGAGATCCTGATATAGAGGAGGAGTTTCAGATACAATTGGCTTTGGAGTTGAGTGCAAGGGAGGATCCTGAGGCTGTTCAGATTGAGGCCGTTAAGCAGATCAGTTTGGGCTCTTGTGCTCCCGAGAACACTCCCGCTGAAGTGGTTGCGTATCGATATTGGGTAAGTTTTTATCTTATTAACAATTTTGAATGAGCAGGTTGTTTCGTTTAACTGTCCATATTTGGATTGTGAGAAAATCTAATTTCCGTCAAACATGTCCAACTGTTTTATGTTATTAATTGTAAGTTGCAATGCGATAAATTTGTAGTGACATGGGAGGTATGCTAGTGTCTGGAATCTCAATAAAAATAGAAAGAGGAAAAGACTAAGGAGGTGTCGATATCACCTTCGCCACTCTTGTGATCCTTGTCTTTTTGAAATTTATATAACCTGTGATGAAAGAAACATAAAAGTATTAACATCAGTAGCATTCTGACAGTACAAGCCATGTTGTTGAGTGTCCTTATCAACGCTGCCATGCACCATTTATTCATATTTTAACTTTGCTAAAAGGAATGAATTGGATACTAACATAACTTTGGGTGGTTCTCGTAGGAGCGGTAGTTGAAACGGTTTCTGATATTTTGATAACTTGTTTTGTTGCATGCCAATCAAATTTATGTGTTTACACGAATAGTTAACCTTCACCCAACTACGAGTATAGCAAAAATCAGTAAAAATAAGTAGAAGTGGACAGAAGGAAAACACGAGAAATATAGTGTTACCCATTAGTTTCTTAAAGAATTAGAAAAAAAAAAAAAGGAAAAAAAAATTATGTAAGATCAAGCCGTAGAGGTAAAAAAAGAGTCTTGGAAATGTTTTCTTTAGCGTTTCAAGGAAACCAAATAAAATAGAGTACGAGGGTTATTAGAAACCTTCGTGGATATGGTGTTTTCTTTCTCAACATCATTTTGTCGTACGTGTATATTCCTTTCTAACCTATCTCATATCGTAGACTTATCCATGCTTCACAGAATTATAACGCTCTTGGGTATGATGACAAGATCATGGACGGTTTTTACGACCTTTATGGTATCCTGACCGAGTCCACTTCAGAAAGAATGCCGTCCCTCGTTGATTTGCAAGGAACACCTGTCTCGGACGGTGTAACCTGGGAAGCAGTTTTAGTCAATAGGGCGGCTGATGCTAATTTGTTGAAACTTGAAGAGAGGGCCCTAGTGATGGCCTTGGAGTCAAGGTCGGAACCTGCAACTTGCGTAAGTAGTACTTTGGTGCAAAAGCTTGCGGTTTTAGTTGCTGACAGCATGGGTGGACCAGTTGGGGATCCTGACAGCATGTTGAGAGTGTGGCGAGGTCGAAGTTACAGCTTAAAAGCAACGCTTGGGAGCATGGTTTTGCCACTTGGTTCTTTGAAAATTGGACTGGCTCGTCATCGTGCGTTGCTGTTCAAGGTAAGTGTGCTACTTATCATTTGTGTATTATTCCTACAAATCATTTTATGCTAACTAGGAGCCTTCCATATCTTAATAGTATTCCTTTTGGCGATTTCAACAAAATCAATAGCATAAAAGAATTCACGGTCCACATATTTCATGTTACAAACTCATAGCTCTAGTAACTACGTGTAACTTCTTGCTTAGAATGCAATCTGCCACTTGAGACTCATAGGCACAACGACATATATACTCAATTCTTCTATATGCAATGATCAATGACCCTATACGAATAGCATTAGCTAGTGTCACAAGACACTATTGAGAGTACAGCTACTCTTGAAAGAATGTTGAGCATCACGCGTGTGAAGTAAACCTGGATCGCGGAACGTTTCGTTACGCAGAACGGGAATGCGAAACGTTAGATTTTAAAGTTCGAAACGTTGGGGGTAGACTTTTTTGGAATAAGAACGGGGATCTCCCATTCCTAAACATTTAGCAATAATATAATTAATTGAATAATTCTCAATTCCGAAATGGAGATTGCTACTCAAGTAGCGTTTTCTTGTAACTTAGCGTGTGATCACTTATAATAATTCCACTAGGAAACCCTTTATGCATCATTCAAAGAACATAATTAAGTTTTCAGGATAACTTCTTGTGGTTTATCCTCTTCCGCTCAAATGTTAATACGTGTGTGTGTGTGCTCTTTTCCCATTTTTCATATGTTTGGGAATATTTGTCGTGATTTATCTTTCATTTTCTGTTATTTTGTTATGTTTGTTTAGGTTCTGGCTGATAGTATTGGGATCCCATGCCGGTTGGTGAAAGGACAGCAATACACTGGTTCCGATGACGTGGCAATGAACTTCGTAAAAATAAATGATGGAAGGTAATTGCTACAACGAGTTCACGATGAAGAAACGAGGCAGTTTGATAGTTCGCATTTAGTTTTCATTTACTATTGCAATATCCTTGTTTATTGAGGTGATTAATAATGTGAATTTCAGGGAATACATTGTTGATCTAATGGCAGATCCGGGCACACTGATTCCATCCGATGCAGCTGGATCACACATAGAGTACGACGAATCTTTCTTTTCTGCTAGTCCTTTGTCTAGAGACATCGATTCATCTCATGTACCTTCCTCTAGCAGCGGGGTTGCAAGTTCATGCGAAGAACATTCAGAATTCGGGACATTGGACAAGAAATCCCGGTTCAGAAACTTTGCTGCAGCAGAAAATGAGTCTGAAGATAGAAGCGAAGGCACCGACTGTGCAAATGTAATAGCGACGCCAACTAGAGGAGAAGAAGAACCTAAGGTTTCCTCCGACGAATTTAGACCTCCTTCCAATGCAGATAAGTTGCTCGTGCAAGAACTTCCTTTTAAACCGAATTATCCTTACAGTCATGGAAGATCTCCTTCTTGGACTGAAGGTGTTACCTCTCCTGCCGCGCGCAGAATGAAAGTGAAAGATGTTTCACAATATATGATTGATGCCGCCAAAGAGAATCCACAATTAGCTCAAAAACTCCACGACGTGTTACTTGAAAGTGGAGTCGTTGCTCCACCGAATTTGTTCACTGAAATTTATTCAGAGAACGCGTCAGGGATTGAAGTGAAGTCCTTAACTGAAGAGAAGGATGAGAATAAACTCGGTACTAGAACCCAAAAAACAGACGATGGAGGTGATCTCGGTCCTACTCGGTTTTTGCCTCCTCTGCCTCAGCACAGAATGAATACTAAACACGGTGAAGGTTTAGGGGCTCACCATCCCTTCGAATTGAGGGAAGTTACTGGTCTGTGTGTATCATCGCAGTCTGACGCGGCTCCTATTAGATATTCGAAAAATGTTCCCGTTGCCGCGGCTGCAGCTGCGGCCGCAGCTGTTGTAGCTTCTTCAATGGTAGTTGCTGCGTCAAAGTCAAGCACGGACACAATTCCTGTAGCGGCTGCGGCCACTGCTACTGCTGCAGCAGTCGTTGCGACAACTGCAGCTGTCACTAAGCAATACGAGCAGGGCATGCGAAATGATGGAGACACGGATGCTTCAGGTTATGAGGCTCGGGGTAGTGGTGGAAAGCGAGATGCTTCGGGGGCGAACTCAGAAGGTGACAGAACATCAGATAAATCGGCGGGTAATGAGAGCACGAGATCGGATGTCACACTTGATGAGGTTGCGGAATGTGAGATTCCATGGGAGGATATCACCTTAGGTGAACGTATCGGACTTGGTACTTCCCCGTGCATTTACGTTGTGAAATCCATTTACTTCAAGTCACAATCTTTACCTTGTTTCTACGTTAGTTGATTTTAATCTTATTTGTTTCTTGCATCCTTTTGCTGTAGGATCATATGGAGAGGTCTATCGCGGAGACTGGCATGGCACGGTAAGTTTTTCATTATGAGCTATCGTTGAGATTATGGTTTCTTTTCGTAAAAGATACAATACAACTTGTCAATTAGACATCCAAAGAACCTAATTTTCTGCAAAGAAAGATGGTTGTGCAAATTGTGTATTTCAAGGGACGAAGACTTAGCATTCTCGAACCTTAAGTACCTTCCCATTTGTTTTGAAGTAGCTATTCGTAGAAGCAAATCTAGCTTGACTCTCAAGTAAAATGAACGTTCTGATAATTATGCTTATTTTGGTCAAGGGACTTGTGAGGACTACTACAACTATGGTGTGGTTATGGGAAATCGTCTGATCATATTTTACATATGGAGCTTAAAATTTCTACAGGATTCTTGTAGAGGAATACATAGGTCAGACTTTTTATCGAACATTTGTGTTACATTGCCAAGAGACCCAGCTTCTTGATACCATGGTGGTCTATAAAATAGTTCGGACAATTTCTCCGTGGCATCATTTGGTGCATTTATTTCCGTTTTGGTGTTAAATATACTGCATGACATCCTTAAATGGTGTTCCACTTCGTTGACCTTGTATTGATTAGAAACTAGCACAGAAACTAAGAAAAATACTAGTTTATGATACTAAAAGTTTTATATAAGTTTTGTCCGGTGTTTACTTTCTGCCTGTATTTTGATATTTTCTGCAACTTTGTGAGTTCTTGGCTTCTTGCTATGAACTTGGATGTATATATTATGACATAATCGCCCTTCTGTATTATAGGAAGTTGCCGTGAAGAGGTTCCTAGACCAAGACATTACCGGAGAATCCCTCGAAGAATTCAGGAGTGAGGTATAAGCTCTCTCTCTCTCTCTAAGGAAGACATCGACTACTAATACGTTTAAGTTGTTGCTGTTATGCATGTGAGGATGAGATATCAAAATTAATCGTTTACTGGTGTTTTGAATTGCAAGGTACGCATCATGAAAAGATTACGGCATCCTAACGTTGTTCTCTTCATGGGAGCTGTAACACGAGCTCCTAATCTATCAATCATTACAGAATTTCTTCCTAGGTACGGTTTCAATCCATAATCTTTCCAATTATGCTTCTAGTTTCCTAATTCACGACATTGGGTGGGCTCTTTGGGTCCTTATCTGGCCCACCCAATCCAAGTAAGGAGTTGGGTCTTGTCGTTTTGAGCGAAGGCTCTCGGTCCATAAAGCGGATGGCAAAGCGTGAAGCTGGTTCTGTTTGGACCTAGTGACCCGTTTTTGTTGCCTCCTTTCTTGGTCCACATGCAGGATCTAGTCCGTAGTGTTATCCGGCCTGCATGTAAGAGGGAGTGTTAATGTATATATCATATATTGAAATAATGTAAAGTATGTCGCCGCCTGATATACTAGTTGGGTCTTCCACTTATCAACTTAAGCTTTTTGATGGATTTAAGTTTAGTGTTGAAGATTTTTTTGATTGTTTTGTACCATGAAACGTCGGACATTTGAAGGATTCTTGAATTATCTTATGTTTTGCAGAGGTAGTTTGTATAGGCTACTTCATCGGCCCAACAATCAATTAGATGAGCGGAGGCGGTTGAGGATGGCTCTTGACGCTGTACGTTAATCTTGCATTTTAGTTCTTAAGCCATTTTGAAAAGATCTGCTTTACTCGGTACTTAGCTAGTTATATTGAATTTTCAGGCTCGGGGAATGAATTATTTGCACAACTGCACTCCAGTGATCGTACACCGCGATTTGAAGTCTCCGAATCTTCTTGTTGATAAAAATTGGGTCGTTAAGGTAGTGACTTGTCCCGTCTCTGAGATCGTCGTGCAAGTAAAGTATCTCCCTTTGCTAAACCCGAACTGACACAAACCTTTTTATCTGTCATTTAGGTTTGTGATTTCGGGTTGTCGCGTATGAAGCACAGCACTTTCCTCTCTTCCAGGTCAACCGCCGGAACGGTAAGCTATCCCGATCAGTTAGTTCTTGCGTTTCTTTGAGCGTAATGTACTTATATTCATCAATTTTCGTGTTTGTTGCATTTCTTCTTCAGGCCGAGTGGATGGCTCCGGAAGTGCTAAGAAACGAACCTTCAGACGAGAAGTATTGATATTTCCCACTCGACTTTTCAAGTATTATGTTTTTGATTCTTCATTATAATTATATGAAATATGATCCCGATGTGCAGGTGCGATGTATATAGCTTCGGTGTCATATTATGGGAGCTCTCTACGCTAAAGCAACCATGGGGTGGAATGAACCCAATGCAAGTTGTAGGCGCGGTTGGATTTCAACATCGCCGCCTAGATATTCCTGAAGATATGGATCCTGTCGTTGCTGATATTATCCAGAGGTGCTGGCAAACGTGAGTATATGTTTTTATTCGATAACTTGTCGATATATGATAAATTGATGCAACTTTCATTAGAAATGACGGTCAACGAACAAGAACACAGAAACTCTAGACCCTAGTTGAAAATAAGCTGTTATTAGAAATGACGGTAAAAATCAAACGAAGCTATGAAACTCTAGTTGAAAATTAGCTTAGATAAGAAAATTTCGAAATAGTAAAATGACCAAAACGCCCTTAAACGAGCTCAGAATGTGAACTTCAGTCCAATCTGTTGGCATCATTGTCGGGACCTATAGAGATTCCGGCTGTTGCATTGTAAACTACAAAAACAGGACTAAGACTGTACATATACGACCCGTTCCAAATTCTCGTGCACTGGTCCACCTTTTATTATGGATCGAGTTAGGAGTGCACTCCTACTTTTAGTCATAAGATTCTGTGTCTCCTAGACACATGACGACACAATTTTTATAAAAACATAGACATGACACGCTAAGATCGAGTTCGGAGTGCCCTCCCACTTCAGTCACCCGAATCTATATCTTAGTCATAGGATTCTATATCTCAGACACATATACGACGACATACAATTTTTATAAAAACATAGACATGACACGCTAAGAACATCGTTCCGTAATGATAATTGATATTTACTATATTAGTGCATGTAAGTTACATAAGGTCATGCTCGCCAATTTGTGTTAGAGAGTCAAACATGTGCCCATTGGGAGACACGTAAAATAAGTGTCCGACATGTATCCAAAGAGTGTCCAAATGTCAGATACGTTTTGGCACGGATACATTGAGAAGATGAGAGTGCCCGTGCTTCGTAGCATAAGATCTTTGGTCTCCTTAACTTAAAAACCGAAAACTAACCGCCTACGAGTATTGCTAGACGACATCAAACCATCTTACGCGCAACATCTTGCAAATATAGTTCGGATACATTTCGGATACATTTCTCTTCTGATGATAAATAAAACTAACATGTGGCATATCTGAATATATCGTAGAGATCCGAAACTGAGGCCTACGTTTGCTGAGATAATGGCGGCTCTGAAGCCACTGCAGAAGCCGATAACCAGTTCACAAGTGCCTAGACCAAACCACGAGAGGGCTCAGTCGTCAAGAGTACTTGCCAATGAATCGGGAAGCTGAGGCCGAGAAGTATTCGAAGTTCAAAGAAAATCCATCGGCGCACGGGAATGACAAGAACAAGAGGGACAAGCCTCAGATTGTTCGGGAATGGCGCCGATCGTAGGTGATTGTGATTCTTTTTCCTTGTTTCCTTTCTGTCATTTATATTCTTAGAGGTGAAACAGCCATGGCTGTGTAATTGTTTGTAAAAAGAAACAGAAGAAGAAGAAAAAAAGAGAAGGGAAAGAAGAAGGTTGATGTAAAATTGTTGAAATCAAGTTCTTGAGTTCTGTTTTGTGATTATGAATTTGATTTCTGTTGGAAGTAGAGTTTGTGTAGCAAAAACTGTAGTTAGTAACAATTTTGTGAAATGTCTACTACATCATAAGTTGTAATGTTTCAACAAAAATGTTGTCTCTACATGAACATTAATCTTTGTTCAATGTTGTCTTTACATGGACACTTCTTGGGTTGTGTTTGGGTTAAATTTCTTTTGTTCAGAAATAGGAATAATTGTTCATGTTCAAGAAAATTCTTATTGTTCATGTTCATATTGGAACAATGATCATGAAAATGGATTGGGAATGAACATATTTTTACTCTATTTTTAAATTTAAACACTAAAAAAATTCATTGAACAAATTGAGTATTTACTTTAAAAGTACTACCCAATTTGACTGGTCAGACCTATATGATCATAGAATCATTACACGTAAATACTAATGTGACAAATGACATGTTGGACACCAACACACATCAGACCAACTGATTTATGCTTTAAAGCGTTTGGATCCTTTCGGAGGTCTAAGGTTCGAGTCCCATCATAATGTTGATATTGTCAAGCAGATTGACGATTTTCAGAGGGCAGAAGAAAAATCTATTAGCATCGTCAAACAATATGAAGATATTCGGAGGACAGAAAGAGAATCCACAAACTGCAATTTGGTTTATGAACCTTCTCATATGAATCCAATTTTCATATATGGATTGGGAATGATGTTTGACGTTAGTTTTCGTTGATTTTTCTGTTAAATGGTCTGAACAAAACTAAGAGCTTGTTTGTTTTGCCTGAATCAATCTGTTAAGGAGCGTTAAAGAGATGAATGTTGATGCTCCATTAAGTCAATTATGTTTGGTAAATGACTGACTGAAAGTCACGTTAAGGAGGGTAGTATGTTTGGTAAAAAATCTCCGTTAAGTCAATATAAATGTTGCAAATTACCAAAAACTCCGTTACTGTTTGCTACCGGACCATTTTTGGTCCACTGGCTTCTGGCTCCTGCACTGGAGGAAAACAGAAGCGTTTTTGCTGAAGTTAACAAACAACATGTATTCTACACGGCCAAAATCGACTTAACAAGAATCCTACGTGGCACCTCCGTTAAGAAACATCTTAGGCTAAACAAACAAGCACCAAATGGTTCAAGATTAGAAATGAGGGAGGCACCATTTAAATCCTATCACATGTGAAGAAGATAAGGTGGGGACACAATCCCACTTCTTCCCTTGAACATGAACCAACTTTCTTCATCTCCTCACTCCTACTTCACATCCCTAACACACCTTCAAGAAAGAGCAAGAAAATGGCTAGCTTCCTTAGAACATCACCACCACCATTTCTCCAACCTCCAAGAACACAACACTTCTCTTCATCATCTTCTCCAACACCTCCTCCTCCTCCTCCTCAGCAACCACAATCCTCCACTCCATCTCCACAGCTGAGCACCACAAGCTCAGACCAATCCAAAGCACCAGTTTCAGTGAAGAAGACAAGTGCAGACTCCACAGATTGGATAGCTTCCTCTCTAACAAGGCGGTTCGGGCTCGGCGCCGGCCTTGCCTGGGCTGCTTTTCTTGCCGTTGGTGTTGTCTCCGAGCAGATCAAGACCCGCCTTGAAGTCAGCCAACAAGAAGCTAATACAAGGTTCTTTTCTTCTTCTTCTCTTCATGTTGAATCTGTATTCGAGTCGGGAAGGACCACAAGACGGATAAAGACTGCGTACCATGTTTTAATGTGACTGCATTTTCTTGTCTCGAACTCAAAACCTCAAATTGCACGCCCTAGCGATGCCTAGGCTATGTTATACTTTTAGTGTGTGAACCATTTGGTTTAATATGTATTCGAGTCTGGAAAGAGCACAAGAGCGATAAGACTATGCGTACCAAGTTTTAATGTAACTGCGTTTTCTTGTCTCGAACTCAAAACCTCAAATTGCACGCCTAGCGATGCCTAGACTATGTTATACTTTTCGTGTGTGAACCATTCGGTTTAATATGTATTCAAGTCTGGAAGGAGCACGCGAGCGATAAGACTCTGCGTATCATGTTTTAATGTAACTGCATTTTCTTGTCTCGAATTCAAAACCTCAAATGGCACGCCTAGCGATGCCTAGGATATGTTATACTTTCGTGTGTGAACCATTCAGTTTAATATGTATTCGAGTGTGGAAGGAGCACAAGAGCGATAAGACTCTGCGTACCAAGTTTTAATGTAACTGCATTTTCTTGTTTTGAACTCAAAACCTTTGATTGCACGCCTAACGATGCCTAGACTATGCTTTAGTCTCTTGTTTGTATTTATGCCTATGTTATACTTTTCGTGTGTGAAGCGTTGGGTTTAATTTGTACTCGAGGCAGAAATGACTACAAGAGCGATAAGACTTTGCATACCAAGTTTTAATGTAACCACATTTTCTTGTCTCAAACTCCAAATCTCAAATTGTGCGTCTAACAATGCCTAGGTTGTACCTTAATCTCTTGCCTATATTTCTTTGACTCAAACTCGTGACATGTGTAACATAAAAGGTGACACAGAGAACGAGGATATGAAAAGGTCACATATGTATGTTGTCATAAAACTTGTGACTTACATGGAGGAAATGGTGGCTCAGTGCACGAGGGTTGGTACAAGAATATGTAAATAATTGTCGATGACACGACGACTTAGTGAATATTTATGCTTTTGTATGTCATTTTATGCCTGTTTTTTTACAAATATTGTTTTTCTGATTCAAACACGTAACATTCATGTAACAATTTTGTCGTTGCATCGGTTCTCGTCTTCAATGTCTCTAATAAACTAACCAAATTCTGGCTTGTACAGAAATGTTGAGCAGGAAGAAGCAGTGGTGTTACCTAATGGCATAAGGTACAATTTTTCTTACGCCAATATTGAACCACTAACATACGTTAAGGTAGCGTTCGGATTAAAATTTCAAAATCAGTTCGGAATTAGTTTTAAAAATGTCTTATTTTGGTCCCTTAATCATCTATTTTGTTTTAAATTGGCACCTAATTTGATTATATATGTTCCAATTCGGTCACCAAACTATATCCGCATTGTTTCAGTTTTGCCACAAACTAAACTAGTTTATTTCGAATTGGTCTTAATATGTAACGGTGTCATCAAATGAGGCTGCCACGACCATTTTTCTTGGACAATATTTGTTGACATGACAATTTTGTTTAAATGGTCTTATTCGTAAATTGAACTCACTTAATCCACTAGTGGTTGTCACATCATTCTAGTTTGATGGTGCTGGTACAGATCAGACTAATTCGAAATAAAATAGTTTGGTGACCGAATAGGAAAAAAATGAACAGTCGATCGAAAGACCAAAACGAACATTATCCAAAACTTTTGTTCCAAACATGAATAACAAGAATCTGATTCTCATTCCCATTCCCATTCTCGATTTCTTTCCTCACTTGCACACATATTTGGATGCAGATATTATGATCTAAAGCTCGGCGGCGGCGCGACCCCGAGAAAGGGAGACTTGGTGGTGATAGACCTAAAAGGGAAGGTTGAAGGCACCAATGGAGAAGTGTTTGTGGACACATTTGGTGGAGAGAAGAAGCCATTGGCCCTAGTGATGGGTTCAAGGCCATATAGTAAGGGAATGTGTGAAGGTATAGAGTATGTGTTGAGGTCAATGAAGGCAGGAGGGAAGAGGAGAGTGATTGTTCCTCCAAAATTAGGGTTCGGAGAGAATGGGGCAGAGTTGGGGAATGGTGTGCAAATCACCCCATTTGCAACTCTTGAGTACATTGTTGAAGTTGAGAGAGTGTCAATTGCACCAGCTTGATTGTTGCTTGGTGGGGTAGAACTCATTTGATACGTGTAAGTTACATGTGATCTGATGCGTTGATAAAGATATATTTGTAACTTTGTCGACATTGTTGTTTTTTCTGTGTTTCGCGCACTCGTGAATGTTTGTAACTCCCTGTTTTGGGGAGAAAAAAGTGGGTGTAAGGAGAGCTGGCAGTTCGTGCGAGCGTGTCGTGCTGATGATTGACTATGTACTAGTTGCACGATCCAACATGAAGACAACACGTTCAGTAATCGTGCTGTATGGTTGAACATGAACATGACATAATATGTATAACAGGCTAACTGAATGGACCATGTTGACACGACACACGAAATGATTGACACTTACACGACCTAACATATTTGACATTGACAATATCCACGTTTGACGTAACACGACATCAACACTTTTGGCTTGCTAGTAGGACTGATTTACAATTATACCCTTGAGTGTTGGTGTTGAGCATCTCGTGCATGTCGTGCGTATCATAAACAACACGACTAAATAATCGCTCGTGCATGTTTTGAGGGGCAACACGAATAGGGTTGTTCATTGGGTCTGACCTGAATCGGACCGGTGTCTAAATGGTGTCTCGGAGACCGTACCGTACCAGATCGAATGACTAATAGGAAGATCGGACATAACCGTTCTTGGTCTGGGTCTGGGTCTGGGTGGGGTTCAGTCCGGTCCGGGTCATCGAATACGTACCAATTTGAATCCTAAACACGGACACACTAAAATTAAACGTGATGAATATTCCACCTTGTGAAACCCGGCCTATATTTCTTGTCTAAGATAAATAGAGATGACAATTTAAAATTCGAGCGCAAGTATTCAAAATCGACCGATATGTTTATTGGTTTGGATCACACAAAATGACCTCGTTGCTTTTCGGGTATAACAAACCGCAAGTACTTACTCACTTTCTACATAAAACCCGACTTCTATTTTCGTTTTTCAGACTAAATTCAAATCAGGATCAACCCGAGAACGAAGGAATGGACTCAGAGGAGTGATAGGTAACGACAGAGCTGACAAATTGAGTCTCGGATTGTTGAACCCTAACCCAACCTTAAATTAGTTTCAAGTTGAGAGTCTATCCGGCCCAAAATTTTACCTGAT
>JAYMTK010001942.1:0-15030 GCA_036897405.1 Pelargonium myrrhifolium | reverse complement strand
TCGCAGTGCGTCATATGTTTTTGAAGTTGTATTATTGTCTCACTATCATAGTCAACATTTTTAACAACAATACGGCAATTGTTCGTTCTTCTCAATGTTATAGATCAACAAATCAAATTACCTATTTAAGGACCAAGATATTTTGTTATATGTCAGGTGTGCTCCGTATTGGTTGATTGTTCATATTGGTTGACTGTTTGTATTGTGTAAATCTGGAGATATTTTCAAACAAATTAGAAAAACACAAAATGACTTTATTTATAGAGTATAATGTATATCAGTTTACTGATATAAAGTTATATTAGTTGCATTAATAAGGTGATGACACTTCGTTTAAAATCATGGATCCGGACGGGTCGCTCCGCTCCCACAAATTCACTTGGGTGGGTATAAGTGATTTTAAATAAGCTGTCATCACCTCATTAGATTTATTAAGTTGCAACTAATATAACTTTATATCAATCAACTGATATACATTTTACTCTTATTTATATATATGAATATGTAAATTTTATTGGATTTTTTTGGGGGTCCTACGATTGTTTTGCAGTCTGGTTACATAATCAAAATTTCCCATAAAATGAATAAAATAGATTGTTACCTTCTTTTCTTTACCATCTGCAAACAAAATTCAATGCCTTCATTATTGTCTTAATTTGGTATTGATAAAACACAAGTGTACCATGCCTTTGCTGGTCCAGCATGTTTTTTCTTCTAAATAAAAACAAAATATATTCTTAATCATAACTTTGCTAATTAAACTATCCTCAAAACAATTTTCTTGTCCATAATTATTTTTATGATTGAGCTTTTTATTTTTTTTCTTTCCATATCTACATGATACGGAGTTCATTTAAATATATGCAAAATGTCACATATATTATTATTTATTAACACACACTTGCAACACTTAAAATATTTTTATTTAATATCATGATTTGATTTGATATTTGATTGATATGATCATATGCATCATGATCATACGAAGACAAATAATTCCAATAAAGAAACAAAACAAAAATTGGTCTTAATTTTTTTTATTATAAAAAACACTATATGGTTATGTCATTATTTTTTATGTACTTTATTAGACATTATAATCTACATGATTAATATATTTTTAGAAATTAATCATAATTATTAGCGACTCTTTTTCACGTGGGAGACAGGATTTTTCCAGGTCCATCAGTGATTCATCAGTACCTCGAAAATTTGCTCTCAATTTATGCAAATTAGTCAGAAAAATTATTTCCACTATAATAATATGAATTTGTTTTTTGTTTTTGTTCCAATAATTTGCACACATATTTTCATGAAATAAACTCAAAATTTCAAGTAGTTGTGGCCAATTAAATATATAGGAACAAAAGAGAAATATGTCACATGTAATTATTATTTTTACTGTTATATGATTAATTGTGTGTACTTTGATAGTTCACATATATATCCTTGTAGCTGTCATGAACAAGATCGAAGTAAATCCATTTCAGTTTACAATTATTCGAAGACATGCATTGCAATTGCTGGGTCCTTCTCTTTGGAATACAGCTAAATTAAATATATATTGCCGTGCAATGAAGGATATCATATATATGTCCACGAGACAATCTTGAGACTATATATATAGTTCTTGATTTCTATCATATATATGCATGATTGTATATGAGCTCCACCCTATGGAATTTATATTTGGAAGAAAAGACCCGAAACACTTAGTGGGACGAATGAAACGTGAAAAGCCGAAAAAACTACACTAGGACTTAAACGGTAATGTGATTCAACATTGTCGAGAATGGAGACAAAAATTTGGTTTGAACAATTCGTTAGACTAAAAGTTTTTCAACTGGCTTGAATGGATGTTCGTGGAAAATAAATGATCAACATTCGATTATGAGAACCAATTAACATGGATTATATTTTGGGTTAACGGTCGTTCAACAATCATGAATCGTTTGTTCTCAATTTTCAACTGTAACTAAGTTTTTTATTTGTACTTACTACAAGAAAAACGCGATATGTGATGGAAGTTTCTGTCACAAATATATTACTAAAATTCTGTCACAAAATACATTTTGTGGTGGAACTGTGATAGAATGATTATGTCACTGTTCATGTTGTCACAAAAGCATGTGACGGAAAAGTTCGTCATAAATTATGACAAAAATTCATAACTGTGGCGAAAAATATGATTTATGTCACAATTTGTGACGGAACTGTGAAAAAAAACATGATTTCTGTAACAGTTTGTAACGAAAAAATTTCCGTCGCAGTTCACAATTTTTGTTGTTGTTGTTGTGAATCTACATTTAGTTGACAGCGAGAGCTAAAAATTAGAAAAAGCATATGCATATAATGATGAAATAGTCAAATCTCAATTTGCGTAAGATTTCTAAAAAAATCATAGTAGATCGATTTATAAGATGAAGTTATTTGGATACTCAAGATGATTGAAGAATCTAATAAATAGTGAGTTTGTGGACAAAAACAATTTGCACTACCATGTATATATTCTCGTGTACTCGATTTGTTGTATTATTTATTTATTTTCCTCTTGTTTATTCTTTTATTACGTTGACACCATACAAATAAAATTTTCAAATGTCAATAACAAAATTAAATGTTTTCTACTAATCAATCCAATCAACTTTTTTCAACAACTAGTACCAGGAATTATACTTTTAATGTCTATTTCAATATATATATATATATATATATATATATATATATGTTTAAAGTATTGACAAGCATATGACACTTCTCTCATTTATCATATTGAAAGAAACAACAAAAATGTAGCTGAACTATTACATTTTTTTGGAGGGTTCATTTGAAGTGTCCTTACATTTTAAGATTAATTTTTTTGAGGCACTATATATAATGTGATAAATATGTCATAGGGCTCATATATGATAGCTCCTTATAATCTAGTACCTTTGAAGTTGACAATTCATGGATAAATATATACTAGAATCTAATGTGATTAATATATTTATTTGACAAGTAAAAATCTTCATTCTATTATGTTGATTGTATTGTCTCCTAGGTTTAGGTTTAGATGGGTGTGATGATCAGTAAAGTCCAAAATTGAAGTTTTGAAAAGTAGTTGCTGGATTGCTGGACCCAACCATTAAATAGGTGGAGCCATATGGATCTATCTATCTATCTATAAATTTTATTTTTTTTGTTTGAAGAGGCCTTTGGACCAATGTTGCATTAATATTTTCTTGGTAATTAAAATGGTGTAAATAAATGTGTAAATATCTCAACTCTTGCCTTCACATGTGGCTCATGTGTCACCCATACTCATAATGGCAATCATCCTATGCTACATGTCTTTCATAATTTTTGTGTAAATAAGTATTCCAATTCTACTGCTATATCATAACATATATTAAATCATATTTATATATTCTACACTATGCACAACTCACTTAATCATGGGTCTATTTTCAGCATTTAACTCAATGAATGCCTCATAAAGTCTCTTCTCATATCACCTTATATATTAAATTATTTATTGCACACTCTTCAATTCCACACCATTAAATGAATTGTTAAGTTTTATAAAACTAGCCAAACCCTAATTAATATATGATGTAAAATTGATTTGAATACAAAATAAAAAGGAGGGGACAAAATTTTAATTAAGAAAGAGGCAGGGCAGTGGTTAGCTATAACTCCAAAGGGCTCCTGGGCCTGTTTTGGGGATTTGTCAATTCAATTTCAATGGTTGCGATGTGAGTAATTGAGAAGTAGGTGGGCAAATTTCATGTTAAAAGTTTCAAGTAAAGACATAAATGGGCTAGGGACACTATTGGGCCTACATCAGTTAATTACTGTTTGGACCCTAGCAATCTGGCATCAACCCATTTGTTGGCCTCTTACACTACCTGTAACCTCTCTTTCCTCTTTCTAATTTGCTTCAAAGTTAAACTGACATTTTTTTTTTAAATTTTTTAAATGTTATTTATATTCAAATTGTCAACTATAATATATGCATATAAGAAGATATATGTATCACTAGCTAACTTCTTCTTAACTTTTATTAATAAAACACAAAGCGTTCAGTTTAAAACAGATGATACACTTGTGTCTATAAATTTCTAAAGAGACCTATGACTACTAGTTGTATATATACATGTGTGTACTTTCTAATTTTTTTGTTCTCTTTGGCACATTTATTTCCTTTTTTTTATTCATATGTATGTGTTAATCAATAGGTACCAGACATGTCAATATATAATCGTTTTTTTTAACATGAATATCTAAACACATTATATTTGATCATTAAAAAGGAGCTGGACAATATCATTTTGGATGGCATACCAACCCATTCATACAAATACGGTTGAAGAACCAAAGCTCTAGCTATAGCATGAGCCACCTTGTTGGCGGTCATGGAAGCATGTGTAAATACAATCATCTCAAAGTTACCATTCAAATCCAAAATATCACCAATAACAAGTTCGTATATGTTTGCTTCTGAACCCCCTGCCCTCTAAGCGCCCGTACAATCTCCAAAGCGTCTGACTTGACAATAACTCTAATACCCTGACTTCGATGCCCATTCCATTGCCCAAAGCATCCCCAGTGCCTCCACCTCTGCCGTCGTACCCCCCTCCCAGTAGGCCGAGCCTCCCCCAAACAGACACCATCCGACCCCCTGGCAACCCAAACCGCACCGACCTTTTTAACACGTGTTAATATATAATTGTTAGTTTGAGTGAAAGCGTCTAGTTACTTTCTAAAAATCTCAAATATTAGGATCATATTCTTGCGAAATCTCACTGTAATAAGTATGATGTTTTATTTTATTTTTGTCACAAAATTAGTTTTTATTTTTATTTTTATAGTTAGACTTGAATTACTAATTATATCTCAATAATTTGTTTGTTAGTTTTTTTTTAAAATTTAATTACCAACAAATTAAAGGATAGAAGAGAAAATATACAACACTAACTTCTTATTAAAAAATTCAAAATATAAACAAGACACTTATAAAAAAGTGTCTTTGTATCTAATTTACGAAGATTTAAAAAAAAAAGTTAGTGTGGTATATTTGTTTTTGTATTCTTATGATCATGTGTAACAAGTAATAGTGAATTTAAGGGATACTAGGTAACTAACGTATTATAAGCATACTACTAGCGATTAATGCATAATTGAACTCCAAAAATGAAAAAATTACTCATTTTTAGATTATTTTTAATATATAAACTGAATTTTATTTTGAAACTGATGAAGTATTACGCAGTGGTGATCAAGTTACAAAATGAATGGTGAGAGAAAAGAGGCTAGGCCAAATGAGATGGAGTGGTTGATGAGTGAATTAAATAATAGTAAGACAAGATGTTATTGTATGTGGTAATGAAACATGAAATGCACATGCACATTATGATCACAATCAACAACAACAACAACCTAACTCGATGATCATATATAATATATAGTAATAGGGGCAGTACAAGGTGTGTCCTGCAAGCTCTTGGCATCTTCTAGTTCCACTTCCATTTCTAATAAAGTATTGCATTTCAAATAAGACCCCACAACTCCTTAACAGCCCATGCATGCAAATCTCCATCACAATCTATGCCTATTCTCATGTCCTTATTCATTGTAAAGACAGAGTTTCACAGAATCTAGAGTGGGTCAAAACTTGTTTTTAGAGAGATAGATAGAGAGATATACACATTGTAAGCTTGTGGCTTTGTCTTCCTTTTAATTACTGTAGGGTCCATTCTTTTTAATTTGTTATCTTCTCCAAAAATATCCAAAGTAAAAAACTATTGTTTATTTCACATTACATGATGCATTAACACACCACAATCTTTCTGTGCAGTTGATTTCAGAGATGTTATAAAAGAAGCAAAGCATCTTTAGTGTTTGTTTGGGAGATCTATTTATCTCTACATATTATTCAAATAGAAGTATTTTTTTGACTATTGAAGTATGAAAAAACAACTTTCAGATATTGGAGATCCGCATGATCTAGACAGGAGTATTCTCCACAGGAGGTTGGAAGCTCCTGCAACTTTTGTAGGTATCTCACACTCAAAATCGCTCATAATTTAACAATGATTGATGATTATGATAACCCAGTTAATATTGATTTTTCAATTGATTCTGGTTATGTCAGTTAAGAAAAAAAAAACACAATAAGGTTGACCCAGAAAAGATATAGGTCGAACTTAGATTTAAGGGAAACATGTTTTATATATGCGGTAGACCATGCTATTTTCATGTTCGACCAACAATCGATAGACCTAGATATAATATGGGTCGAAGACCCACATTGATATAGTCAACCGTTTAGACATAATAATATAAGGACATTTTAGTAAATTTGTAATTATAACATTCATTTCGGACAATTTTATCAAACAATTTCACACTTCATAATTCTTTTTTAACTTCATTCCGGACATTGATTTGTCAAACAAATTCTATTCTACATTCTCTACAAACCCTTTACCTCCTTTCAACTACCTTGACAAACATTTGAAGTAATGAACTCAAACAAGGCCTTAGTCTCATTGCAAGTATGAGAATTGAAAACCACAACAACCTGGTACTCTTATTCTAGCAGGTCAATAGCATTGGAATTTTGAGATCTTGAGCTGCTAAGTGCAGAGCATACCTGGTGGAAGTGAGCTGGTAATAATGGTGGTGGTGATGGACACTGAACTGAACTTCAAGTTCCATCCATGAAAAGAAAATCCAAGGGCATTTTGGTCATTTCTCACATATACATATCCCAGTGAGAATGGTTTAAATTTTGTGAATGTGATTGTACATGTGACTTGGAGGTGTTGCAATGCTGGCCACAGAAGAAAATGGAGGTGGAGAAGCTGGTGTGTCCTTGAAAATAATGGTACCACAATAGTCAATACAATGGTGGGCTTCAGTTTTCTTCCAATTTTATTGGATACAAGGATTCAGAAACAATGACATGTGTAAACATCAGTGTCCACAGATCTGTGACAAACCACACGACCTTACTTGAACGGGATCTGTTCTATAGGCTCGTACATCTGCATCCTTGATCTCTAAGTTTCAACAAACCACAAGTTTTCAGTCATTTCATTTTGATTCCAGAATGTGCTTGTTTTCTCATTTCTTTACACAGTATAGTAACAGTGTAAAGAAAAACATGAAATCAATGGTAGAAACTTCTCAAGGGAAAAAGAAAATATCTTTGTTTCTGGAGCATGGATCACTAACTAGTCTGTGGTTGTGCTCTTTCTTCCTCCTTTTTCTTCCCAAGCTCCACCAGAAGAGTTGAAATAGCCTCGCACATTTCGCAAGCATCAGGCTCGTCGTTGTTGTTGCTGTTGTTGTTTCTCGAAGAGTAAACCATTCACGCGTGATCGAGTGTCCTATCTGGTTTGAAAACAACTGAGCCTGGTCCTTCAGCATCGCGGCACGTCACAAGCCCGTCGCTTTTCTCTCCATATCTGAGCTGCAAGTGCAGTGCGCAAGCTGCCATTGCAGCGGAGATGGGAACTATGACTGGAACCTGGTGTCCTGCTTGGACAGAATTATCCGGCTCCTCGCTCCCAAATGTTGGAAGGGGGAGCCTGGGAAGTTCTGCATGAGCTATCTGGGTCAATGTGGCTAGGACACCAGGTGCTGTACTTGCTTCAGAGTGGAAGGAGATGATAGGGATGTCCTCGGGGAGCTTGTGGTTCATAATGAACTCCTTGCGCTTCTCGTATGTGAGATCTTCCAATGCTCGCATGTCACCCTGTGAAAAGGTTAACACGTGAACATCAAGACAAATAGAGATCACTAGAATCCATAACGTACATATTAGAGAATCAGATACAATTAACAAAGCTACAAAAAAGGATAAAAAATAAGTGTGTGAGGAGGGAAACAATTTGGAGTCAGACAGAAGACCTACTAGTAAAACAAAATGGTCATGGCTGAGATAAAAGGAAGCCAAACAATACACAACGTCACAACTGGAAACCCAAATTAAAGAAAACTTCTGGATAAATGTAGGACTTAAAGAGCATACCACACGAGGTACAGAGAAACACAGTTCCTAGGACTTGTAGAATGCAAGATGTGCAGAAGCTTTTGACCCATCTAGGATTCTTCTAAACCTATTTACGAGTCTACTATAAACTCAGGCCATTCATAAGCTTTCCAATGTTCTGCTGCTTCTACACCTGTTTCAAAAATTAGTTGAAGCCTTATCGGTTTCTCATATAACTCTTCCTCTATCAGGAAAAATGAGTATAAGTCTTTCGGGAGCCGGAACATTCATGTCCTGTAGCTCTTCATGTGTTTCCTACAGATTCTCCATAAATGTTCTCCACAACCAACAATTCTTGACATGAAATCCAGTTCTGGACTATATATATGGTCATAATGCGCCTCCATGTCAAAATTATTCAATCTATGGACTATTTCTGTATGTGTTGAGGATTGAGTTTGGGAGATAAATCTTCTGAGCTATCTCTGTATTGAATAGACAGTAATAACTAGTGTGATATAAGATAAAGGTGTACAAACCACAATCTCAGGCACAATGCAATAAATAAACATTTACACACTAAAACATGGAAAGCGATTTTAGTTCATCTCCAGGATCAGCATAAATAATAGTTTCCGCATGTACAAAAAGACTATGAGAGGAAAAAAAACAAATATTACCTTAATTAGCTTACATATCAGAAGCTCCATGATTCTCCTGGCTTCTCTGTCAGCAATCTGGCCTTCACGAAGAACATCAGAAGCTAAAGGAGTGCCACCATAAGGACTCTGCACCAGTGCCAGTCCAGCAACTTTGTCTTTCAAATCAGACCAATAAATTGATAGAGCAGCAGCAGCATCAATGCCACCTTTGCTGTGTCCAAGAAGCATTACACGCTTGCCAGAACCCCAGTAAAGCTCCTCTATGTATTCTTTAAGCTCCCATGCATTATGCTCTACCGATACCTTTATAAAAGAAAATAAAAACCCCACTAAAAAAATATTAGATACTATTGTAATATTTATTGATACGTATCAGGAATAATTATGAAAATCAATAATAATTGATTGGGATCATCAATTACATTAATATCCAAAACCTTCTTCATTATAATCTCTTTAGTTATTCACTTTCCTTTCTAGCAATTGATGGTAGTCAAACTATCAAGCCTGTAAATTGGTTGTCCTATGTACTAATATTAAGATCAATAATATATAATTTCTCTTATATTTCAAAATGGTAACAGATCCTTTGATCTCCTGTTGTGAGAGTCTCTTTAAGTTTTTCCAACAACAACCTTAGGTTGCTTGACCAGCCAAATTCTCTCTTCATCACGATTTCATGAAAAATTTACGAACTTTCATGCTCCACAAACAATTCAGCTCTCCAAAAAATTAACTTGGCAATCTCTCTTGGTGTATTCCTCGGATGATGCTCAAATGACCCCCTTCTTGGTGTTTGAATAGCATTTTGGTGACACCTGTGTGGTCGCCTTCCTTTTGCCGGCAAACCCAAGTGTTTTCTACTGCTGTTGTCAGCCGCATGCACCACCACAATGATCATCGGTTCCATGGTCATCTCTCAATTTTCTACGAAAATGTCAAGATTATCACTGAGTTTGAGGCTAAGTGTTAGATAATAATTCTGAAGATCAATTATAATTGATTTGTATTTATCAATTACATTAATATCCATAATCCTCTCAACTGTAATCTCTTTAGTTATTCACTCTCCTTTATAGCTATTGTTGGTAATCAAATTATCAAGCCTATAAATAGGTTGTCCTGTGTACTAATATAAGAGAAATATAATAACATTATTGATCTCAATATTAGTACATAGGACAATGTATTTACAAACTTGATAGTTTGACTACCAACAATAGCTATAAAAGAAAGTTAAACTAACTAGATCACAATTGAGTGACCGTGGATATTAATGTAACTGATAATCCCATTAAGTTATAATTGATTATCAGAATTATACTCCTAACACCCCCTTTAATTGAAGGTGTAAGCTTGAAATTGTCGAAAAAAATTGAGATTGACCATGGAACTGATGATCATTGTGGCGGCACATGGAACAAAGAACAGCAAGCAGAAACAATTGGGTTATGCTGACGAAAGGAAGTTGACTGCGTTGGTGTCACCAAAATGTTAGTCGAGCACCAGGAAAGGAGTCATTGAAGCTTCACCGGTGGAGAACTCCAAGGAAGATGCCAAGAGAGATAGTCATGTCTGTTTTTGAAAGGTTGGATTTGTCTGTGCGGAGCAAGAAGAAAACCAACCAATAAAAAGAAAATTATAAAATTTTCATGAAATCATTTAGAGAGAGAAGTTGGTCAGGCAAGCATCCTAAGGTTGCCACCGGAATAATGAAAGTTTCAAGACTCAAAACATATGATCAAGAAGCTCTAATACCATGTTAAAATATAAGAGAGAAATTATATTGCTGATAAAAAAAAAAAAAAAAAAGAGAGAAATTATATTGATCTTAATAGGAGAACTTATTTATAGGCTGGATAGTTTGACTACCAATAGCTAAAGTGAATAACTAAAGATTTTACAATTGAAGAGATCGTGGAAATTAAAGTAATTGATAACCCAAATCAATTACAATTGATTTTCAGAATTATTCTCAAACAGAAGGAAAAATACATTAAAAGAAAAATCAATAGCAGACTATAAAATTAGAATATGCTAGCTGAAAAAATGAAATACAACTTTTTCCAAATAATCAGCTCTACCTCACTGTGAATTTTGGCAATATGGCAAGCTAGTCCCATCTTCGAAAAGAATTTCTTGGTCTCCACAAAATATAAGGGGCCATGATTACTAAAAAGTCCTGCAAAATTACAATTCATATCGCAAGGTGACTCAGGCCATGTAACTGTATGTTATTAACAATAAATAAATTAAGAAATTAAAGTTAAGGTCACAACAATACCAGGAATTAGTAGATAAACAAATGAGTCAGGCAGAGAGTGCTCCCCATTCCTGAATGACAAAACATCATATATTAAAAGAAATTAGAATCAGAATGATATAAAACACCAATAACATTTTGAGAATCCAATATTCTGAACAACGGTAGTAAGAAAGTGAACAGTGACGCAATAAACACTCAAGTCAAGTGGACAGAAGCATTCACTACACGAGAGCCAGACAACAATATCGCAGGCATCCAAAGTGATATCATATTAATTCCAGATACATTAACTAAGAGGCAGTCCTTGACAAGGAACGCACCAGAAAAATAGCTTTATATTTAGTCTTAGTAAAAATTAATCCACAGTTGGCCTTCAAGCAGTGGTACATAAAAACTAGGGCTTCCGTACCTTATGCTGGCAAGAATTTCAAAGAATCTTGGTGTGCCATCCTCCACTGGAGGCATTCCAGGAGCGCGTTGCAACCAGCCAATATCATCAGAAGAACCGCGCAAAGTTCTCTGTAGTCGAGACTTAATACTGAAGATGCAAAATTAAACATAAACATCACATTGGAACTGAACCAAGCAATACAAGAAGTAACAACGATTTTATACCATAAACTACAAATTTTAGCTAATAGATTACAATATCTTCTACAGGCTATTTCATGCATATAAAGCATCAGTCTGCACATTTCAAACCTACTTTGTTTACCTACGAATTTGAAGCTGAGCACTTCTGACATAGGAGAAAGGGTATCTCCAAAAGGCCAGTCCCAACTTGCAGGCAAGTCTTAGACCAAATAATGGGAGCATCAACCTACACCGAGACAAGGTAACTGCAATTTCAATAAAGCTGAAACTGACTCACAAACCAACTAACAGACAATTAATTGGGAAAGAATCATGTTTGGAAAATAGAGGCAAGAAAGTGCAGCAGAGCTGTCAGAGTAAAACTAACAATAATTATACCATGCGACATGCGTGTAATACTAATAATTCAGAGTTCAAACCTAGGATCAATATAATAATGGATTAGCAACTACATAACATAAAGTGAAAAAGAGATTGTAAGTAAGCAGATTGGAAGTTATTACTCAGAAAAATATCAGTGCATTCTAAGAACAATTGTTTACTATTTTATGAATTCCCAAATAAACCAGCTTGACTTGAATTTATAAACACATATAATCAAGAATCAAGGAAAAGCTAAATAGAAAGAAGAGTACCACTGCCCTTGAAAGATGAATGGGAGACCCTGATCTCTATTATGGTTTTCTACAATTTCAGATCTTCTATTTACAACAAATTCTTTCCCCAGTTCCAACACTCTGGTTTCACAAGTTTCAGAGCTAGAATCATCACTATAAGATTTACAAGGCAACAGGCAACTCTACAGATCAGATCTAGAAATGTTTTGACTTGAGGATCTTGGATCTTCCGAGCATCAACAGATATCTCCAAGTACAAGATCCTCTGCAGTACAATTTTATCCTCATATCAACATGTCACTCATGAAAGCTAATTGAACAATATTTTGATGCGAATGCTACCAAGATGACAAAGGCTCAAGTCAAAAGCATGCATAAACAAAGGAACAAACTTACCAATAAAGTGAATTAACTGATGGCTTCTATATGCAGTCAATGTCAGAAGACGAGCAAAAATATCATCCACTAATGAGAGAGATCCAAAATAATCAAAACGAAAACTTGTGTTCCTCCTGGCATCACAATATACCTGATAACAAGACCTTCATTAAACCTGGAAAACAAGTTATTGGTGAAATAACTGCAAAAATGCAGAAAAGTTGCAAGATTAGAAGAAATATCTATCCTTTTAGAAATTCAGTAGTATGTGATCAAGCTATATGTAAGTCATGCGATTTCACCTTTTAAATGCAGCTAATTGTTTGTTTGAAACAAAATCCATGCCATAGAACCCCTATCCAACACTCAAGTCATCGATCCTATAGTGTTTGTGGTTGCCACCTCCACTCGATTAATTAACAACGCCTAGCTCTCTTGACAGTTACTAGTATCAACCCGTATATTTAAATGATTGGTTACCAATATTTTAATGACTTTTCATTTCATATATGACCATAGACATGGAAGCACAACATAAACATATTCATCTCTCTAAATAAAAGTGATAACCTCACCATTTGCTGTCATATACATCCATGCCTTTCCATGGAGTAGTAATCACTTGAAACATGTTCGACCTGATGTACGTTGAACCACAGAAAACCACAGAAAGCGGAAGATGTGAGTTAAAGGATAGAATTGAACGGAACGCACAAAATTACCTGAAGGTATATAATGAGTTATCTCGCACAACTCACAGTTGAAGGGATTTCAGATATTTCCTCACTAATATACAAATCCCCCATGACTTCTCTGGATCCTGAAATGATGCATCAGGCTCAAGAAGACAATTTTACAAAATTGATTCACAAAAACAGCATATGAAATTGAGAGAGAATGCATTGAAAAACTAATCCACTAAACCAATTTCCAAGAAAGCATCAAACTTTGAGATGCTGTAACCTAAATTCACAGTGAGTACTTCCCAAACCCATTTGATTCTGAGTGTGTTGCAAGGTTAAATTTATATTCAATTTTTCTTCAAAGCAATTATAATTCAGGTATTGGAAATTGGAGTTTAAACTTAAAAAAGAGGTACGGGAATTGGGATCCTTGCAAATAACACAACACATTGAATAACAAAACAATTAATCATGAATTCAGCATAGCTGCATCAGAAATTCATGGCTTTAATGACAATCAGATCACAAAAAATCAGATTCAGAACGAGAAGAAAATAGACAATCAATGAAAAATTTCCAAATAAAGGCAAATAAATAAATTGGCAAGATGCTAAAATCAGTTGCTCATAAGAAACCCATCCACGAAGTAAACATCATAGAGAGAGAGTTTTGGAAGTTGAAATAATGTACCAACCCTGCAATCTTCGAGTCCAAGAGAGGATCGAATCTGCAAAACCCAGAAACAGAGAGCCTGAAACTGAGCCAAATTTATAGAGTGGGAGAGGAAAGCAACAAATAATTCCAAATTAAGAAAGTAATAAATTGGGACTAATAAATGAAATGAATATGAAATTATCTATAGTATTTTATTTATAGATAATGGTAAGAGAAAAAAAAAATCTCGGCAATGCTTTGTTGGCTGAGAGCGACTTAATGATTACTAATAAAGTGATGTCACATTATTGATTAATGCTCATACCCGTTTTAATGAATTAGTGGACGCTAATCACCCGTCTAAATTTATTTGTATTTGTCTTTTGGCCGAGAATCTCAGACAATAAATCATGGCTGATTCATTGCACTCTAATGGTAGTAAATAAGAAAATTGGGTATATTAGCAACCGAATGAGAATTGAAGAAGAGAAGAGAAGAGCAACAATTCATGATGATCTTTATCCATTTCAGTCGCTTTTACTTAAATCTGTTTTGGGCCACCAACTCTTCAATTTTTGTTCCCCCTTTTCACATTTCTTTTTCTCTTTTTCTTTTGTCAAAATATGAATTTTTTCTCAACGTTATATTTTAAGAAAATTAAACATAAGTACCACCGAGCGCGTGCGTCAACTAATAAAAAATTGTTACTAGTTGGATGCGTCTTGTTCAGAAGGTTTAGGAGTCCTAAGACTAAGAGTGTTGAAGGTTTGGGGACTAGGGTGATATGGTGTCTCAAGATCCCTCTTCTTGAGCATACACAATGGAGTATTATAGGAATATAATAGTTTCGATATTTGTGATATATAATATTTTATTCATTAGATAAGGTGATCATGTATTATGCATGTAATATATATTACATGCATGGTGTCTCAAGATTCCTCTTCTTGAGCATACACAATGGAGTATTATAGGAATGTAATAGTTTCGATATTTGTAATATATAATATTTTATTCATTAGATAAAGTGATCATGTATTATGCATGTAATATATATTACATGCATAATACATGAATACATTTGACAATTGTCAATATTGTTATTCAAATCAAATAAAAATAATTTTATAAGCACAAAAACCAAGCAACACAAATCATTTAAAAATACAATTATAAAATGTATATAATATATATA
>JAYMTK010001941.1:0-15033 GCA_036897405.1 Pelargonium myrrhifolium | reverse complement strand
GGAGGTTGAGGACGAAGGGATGGGCATGGGAGACCAACGCTTCATCTTCACGTTTCGGCATGAAAAGGATGCAGGGAGGTGTTGAATGGAGGACTGTGGGCCTTTAATTTCAATACGCTCCTTTTTCGGGCTTTAAAACGGGGGAGGACGCCGCTAAGGTGGAAATAAACGAGTTGGCACAATGGGTTCAAATCCTAGGGCTCCCGTACGGGTATGGGACTGTCAGAGTATGCGAATGGATAGGAGCACAGTTAGGGACGATCTTTCAGTGTGATGTGAAAGGGGGGAGACGGTACAACCGTGTCCGAGTCTTGCTAGATGTCCGGAGGACCCTCAAACAAAATATGAAGATCCGTGCGGTCAGGGGTCATAATATTGAAGTGAGGTTCAGGTATGAAAAGCTTCCGCACTTCTGTTTCGTATATGGTATTATGGGTCATGGTAAACAGGAATGCAAGGCCACATACACTATGGGGGACGAGATCAAGGACCGGTTGTATAGCCCGTCTTTAAGGGCACCGATGGGGAGGTGGACTCGGCCTGTGCTGAATAAGTGGATGTGGTTGGATGATTGGAGCACTCCGGGGGAAGAAACGGTTGGCGAGACTAACATGCTGGTGGATCCAACATCAGAAGTAGAATCTGTGGAGATCATGTCGGCCATGTTTCCAACCAAGAGGAGAAGGCCCTTGGGGAAAGCAGGAGTTCGGCCAGGAGTGGACACGGATGGAGCTAGCGGGGGGGGCAAAAAACGGGTCGGAGGCTGTCAAGGAGGGGCTGGATGGGTCGGAAGCGTGACGGATCAGGGGCGGATTAGGGATGGTGGGTTGAGGGATGTGGTTCATGGTGGGGGATTTTATTTCTGTTTGGTCACTTGTTTCGTTTTTTAGTTTTTTACTGTTCTGCTGTTCGGTTAGTAGTTTTTATGTATTTTGTGGGTATGGCTAGTTGGTGGGGTAATCGATACAGGGCTCTTGCTGGTTGTATGGGTTCTGATGGGAAGGTATTAAGTAGATAAGGTGAACATTTGAGAGGGTCTTATCTCGCGTCCCGTGAGCCTTCAGCCGGAATTGTTCGATCTGCTTTTCGGTTCAAACTATGGGTGGAGTCTATAATAGACTTCATACTGTGACTAGAGGCAACATATTCTTTATATTAATACAACTATTTTCATGGTTCAAAAAAAAAACTATTTTATCCTTCATATTATTTTATTATCCACTCATTTTTTAGTGGACTATCATCATTACTACTAGAAATTAAAAAAATATTATATTTTTTAATATACGAAACTTCATCCATATCATAAATCTCAAACCCTAAATATTAAATCTAAACCCTAACCCTAAAACCTAAACCCGAATCCCTAAAACCTACCTTTTAAATCATAAACCCTAAATATATATCCTAAATCTAAACCCTGAAACACAAACCCCAAACCTTAAACCTAAACCCCAAACCCTATGCACTAAACCCTAAACCCTAAACGTATGCCTTAAATCTAAACCCTAAACTCAAAGATCTAAACCATAAACCTATACACTAAACCCTAAAACCTAAAACATATACCCCTACACCCTAAATATGAATTCTAAGGTAACTAGTAATATGATTTTATTTCTTATTCTTACTATTTTATTTGTTATTTATTTTATTATTTAAATAATATTAAGAATAAGAATTAAAAAAAAAATTGATCAGCAATAGGTACCGTTATCATAGAGACTCGAGGTCGAGAGTTAAAAGATTTTCAAAACATCTCAACCTCTTAACCCAACACGACTTGGTAGAATAAGAATTAAAATTGAACACATGCTTGGTGATTGTAAACTGGACCAAACTTTATTCACTTGGAGTATACATAAAAGAAAAATACATACCTTATATCTTCTAATAGTAATGATAATTCTTTACTAAAAAAAACTTAAATGGATAATAAAATAATCTAATATATATATATATATATATATATAATTTTTGATGACCCCTTTAATTAAGTGACACGTGTCATTTTAATTTCTTCAATTGATATTCTAATTGAATGACATGTGTCACTCAAATTTACAAATAAAAATATACTTATTTAAATATAAAACAAGTGGGACCCACTATTATTAAATAAAAATAAAATATACATTTTATTTTAATTTTTTTTCCTATTTGTATTATGTTTAAGATTTTTTTAATTTATTTTGACTCATATTTTGTATCTCACATCGGCTAAATATCATCAAGAGACTTTACTAATTTATTATAAATATGGAGTTGGATTGTGTAGTATATTCATCATGAGCTTGCCTTGAATATTCGGGCGTTTTATAGACATTTTGCGTCAGCTTTTAGGCTCTTTTATACTTTTTTTCCTTCCTGAATAGTAATTATGAGTTACGCCTAAACTATTAACCGAACAATTAAAATAAATACATAAATAAAATCCTGAGCAAAGTCGGGATAAAAATCTAGTATGAAAAGTAAAATTGGTAGTATGATTTATAATCTTACATTATGGTTTCAATCATTACAACAACAAAAAATAAATTTCTGAACATGTGCAAGACTTGTATATCCTTAATGTGATACTCTCGATTTAAAACTATATATCTAAGTGTGTGCTTATCTCTCCCATTCGGTATGAAAATCAAAGATAATGTAAAGGAAGATAGAAGTTGATGAACTAAAATCTTCAAATGACCTAATTTTGTTGTGCCCATGAATCTGTTGAAATGGACCAAAACACTTGCTAGTTCAAAAGCTGTAGGATGGAAAGAAGCATTGCCGATTGTGGACACGATCACATGCCTTAATTCATTGTCCAATTAATTAATACACTAATGTGGATAATACCTATTATCTACCACAATGAACAATATGCATCGTTCAAAAAAAAAACAATATGGGAATAATGAATAAATTTAATGAAGTTACACACTGATAAGCTATTATAGTGGATGCCATTAGCAATACACAGATTCAAAGGAGCGCACTTAATCTTATCATACAGATAACTGCACAAAAATGTGCAAGCTAATACCTAAAGTCCGTGTTCCGATGTCGGTCATGTGTTGTAAGTTGTCACAGATCGCAATTATAAGAGGTATGACTAAGACTATTCATAAGGAACCTTGGGGATGCCCACTCTTAATTTCTGGGTCTTACATATTATCCCCCACTCAAACCGCATAAGTCCTCGTCAGATGGAGTAATATTGACGTTAAGTCTGGGCGTTGGTCTCAACTTACCCCATCATAACCCTAATCCTTGAGGGTGCATCCCAGTGCAGTTGCTATGCGTCCCTCCTTTGGACCATCCTTAGAGGCATACGCGTCAACAACTTTTAGCACTCGCTTAGCCCAACACGAACACACATCTCCGCACAACTCCCACATCAATTCGCCGCATCCAACTTGAACCCGGGATTCTTTCCATAGATCACTAAGAAAAAGTGCATGTCACACGAACCATTTGCATCTGCCACATGCACCACAATGATTATCTACACTCATGGGTTTGCTCTTATACCACTTGTTACATACCGAGAGAGAGAGAGAGAGAGAGAGAGAGAGAGAGAGAGAGAGACGCCCCAAACTCCCTATTTCGGAGGAAGCCGGACTTTTTTATAAGAGTCGAGTACATTTATCACACATTAGGACAAACGCGATTAATTATACCTGTAGCATTGAAGTACATTGATCAACATCAATATCGCAAGTATAAGAGTATCCATATGGTGCCATAATGCGCTTTGGGGATGCCCGCTCTTTCCGAGTCTTACAATGTACTTTCTTTTTCATTGTTCATATATTTTTGTGTATTTAAGCAATTTTTGAAGCTAGTATTGGTGCAACATATAAAAATATTTAGTAACTAGTTGAAACAATCTTAAACTTTTAAAACATGTGCTGAAAATTTCTATATAGTTTTATGCAATTATCCCTCAAAGATTTTCATTATAAATATTGTAAACAAAATCACCATGAAAGCAGATGAAAACTCAAAATCCAAATAAGTGCCGAAAATTAAAGCGTCCACTATGCATGATAACACTTATTTACAGACTCAAACTTGTAAGGAAAACATCTTGCTGCTTAATTAAATACACACAATTTGAAATAGGAAGTTCCATACATATATAGTGGCTCACACAAGAGCCTCCACTGCTCATTGCTCACTGCCACGCACACACCCAGTTTTTCACCACTACACCATAATATAAATACATAAATAAAAACGCTATCACCTCCTATACTTATTTTAGAGAAAACTGCACTATACCTACTTAGGGATAACACACCAACATGACCATCTCATAACCGATAAAAGAAGAAGATGCTGCAGACGAAGAACAAAGCCACAATGACCTTGTAATTTCGGAGCCGGAGGTGGGAATTCGTAGTGCAGGAACATCACAACAACGCACGATTCATGGGACCAAATTCAAACATACTATATTATATGCATGCATTGGCCAAAACCTATCTAGTGAAGTAGGTTCGGGGCGAGAAGAGGCGGCGAGGAGAGAACATTCCCATGTACCTCGGAGAAGCGAGGCTGTCGATGGGCCGATACTCCGGCATGATGAACCCTTCCCTCTCCTCGCTCGTGCCCGATCCCGGCCCACTTCTTGCGCTGAACGTCCCATACTTGACCAGCTTCCCATACCAAGACTTCTTCTTTTGGGGACTCTTGTGCCCACCGTTCATTTTCTCACTAAGGTAGTCCTTGACTGCAGCTAGGCTCTGCTCCACCACCTCCATAGGGGGAGACACCAGGGGGTTTCCCTGGACGCTCAGCTTCTGGAGCTTCTTGAGGCACCCGATTGAGTCCGGGAGGGAGGTGATCTTGTTGTAGCTGACGTCCAATTCCACCAGAGAGAGGAGGAGGCCCACCGAGTAAGGTAGGGAGTCCAGGTAATGGAAGTTTTGGCTGACATTGAGAATTTCAAGGTTTATGAGGTTTTCAAGGTCTTCCGGGAGAGATCGGAGGCAGTTCAGGCGAACGTCTAGTACGCGCAGGGTGGTCATGTGAGTGAGGGAGTGAGGGAGGAATATCAATTTGTTTGAATTCACTGATAGCTTCTTCAAGTTCAGCTCGAAACCGATTGTATCTGGTAGCTTGCTCAGCTTGTTGAAATTCGCATTCAGTTCTTCCAAGGATCTACATATACATACACCAACATACAAATAACAATAATGTCGTTAATGTTTATAAAACTAATATTGGACTTTCAACTATCATGTTAAACTTTTAAGTAGCTGAGATGGTTCTTTACATGATATCAAAGTTTTGGTGACCTAGTATAATACTAAAACTGGGTGTTCAACTATCAACTTAAATTTTTAATCAACTGAGATGATTTTATACAGTTCATAAACATGCATATACCAATGGAAACACATAGCCTATGCATACCAATCAATTATTCTCTTGATAACACGTGACATGTGTATACTTACTATGTGCATCATGTTATATACACTTAAGCCTTACCATATTGACCTTATTATTAAGGATTATCAATTTGAATACGGAAGGTTCAATGATAGCAAAAGTTGGTTAGTAGTCAATTATACATGCACTTGTCATTAACAATGGATTAATTTGTCAAAAATCTTTTATTTCTGATGCTTATTTATTTGTCCATCATAAGTGAGGAGACTTTGAAAACAAGAGATTTGACCGTAGACGAGATGAGGTGATAATTACAGAATGGACCGTCCGGGTTAGGGTTGAAGTTGCTGCAAGTGGCCTCCATCTTTTTTTTCATGAAACGTCTCTCTCACGTTAATGCGTGTCACTGTTGCTAATGTTTCCTATACAAAGATTATTCTTTTGGCCAGAGAATGACCTTTTTGCTTGTTTATCATGTGCATTGAGTCTGTGACCGTCCATTATTATTATTATTATATAATGTCACATATAATGATTATAACGTTTGAACCACTAACTATTAGTATCATAGGCACATACCAAATATGATAAATATTAAGGAAAGCGATAAAAGATAGTACTGTAATAAATATTAGGATTAACCTGCAATTCTCAATGGTTCTAGGCAGGCACTCAAGAAGGTTTCCGGCTACGTTTAGAACCTTAAGCTTTGAGAGACATCCAATGGAGTTTGGCAAGTATTTTAGCTGATTTGAGTGCACATCCAACACCACCACATTTAGCAATCTTGCTGTTAAGGACTCAGGAATGCTCTGTAATCAAAGCACCAAACGTTATCAGAGCCATTAATGTGATCATAATAAATACACATCATATTTTATGTTAGATATTTATTGGAAAAACAAATTTGAAAAGGACAGGTGTAATTGCCTAATGGGCAGAGATAGATAGCTTGTGAGGTGAGCAAATCTTTGATGATAAGCAATTGTAGAGTCCTTATCAGAGTATAAGAGAGATGATCAGTGAAAAAAAGATAAGAAAGCAAATCTATATACCATATTTTACTATTTTTGTACAAGTATAATATGCCGAGGAATATAAAGTTTCCATTGCCTAAAAAAAGATAAATGATCTGGTGATGATTCAGCAATATCACCTTCCAAGAAATGTTTAATTTGGTGATATCACTCATTTTTAGATTTTAAATATGGAGTATACAACAACCAAAAATGGAGAGTTTTATCTAAAAACTGAAGGATTGCATGCAGTTTTATTTTCTGGAAGAAGAATAAAATCTGGGGATTTTAAAGATGATTCAGATTATAAGGAAGTGGACAGGAAAGGAAAAGATAAAAAGAAATCGAAGAAAATATCATTTCTCCCACCAAAAATATCAATTTAATTAATTATTATTTGGAAACTAAGACAAAGATATAGCTACTATTTTTATTTCACCCTGTTAAATACCTGTTACTCTTTGCAGAAAATAGTAAAAATAAAGGCTGAAAAAGAGAGATCATTTGAATTTCTCCAAACAAACTTGAGCAAATTAATCCATCAAAACAGGAGAATAGCATCTTTTTTCTTTTTGCAGGAATTTTTTCACATCTGAAAAAAAGAAGAGAACCAGAATTCTTCAAAAAAAAAAAAAAGAGAACCAGAATATTTATCATCTACTTTTCTTCTTCATAACAAAAATCACCTTATCGCAACACTAAGAATAAATCTATATTCTTCAGAGAACTTTTAGGAATTATAATATATAACATATTCAAATATTTTTTAGGTGAAAAAATATATTCATTTCCATCATCGTGATTACCATTAGCATAACAGAGAAAAAACATGCAAATGAGAAAACTAATACAGTAATAACATATAGTATATTTTTGTCTGTGTTGTGTTGGAGATATATATATACCTGAAGATTGTTATTGGAGAGGTCCAACTTGCAAATAGTGCCCAGATTGATAGAAGGGTTAGGAAGAGAATCAAGAGACATGCCACTCAAGTCCACAATCTCAAGCTTCTGGTCTTCTTCAAGATTTGATCTTTTCCTCTCCATTTTAGGCCTCAGTTGCTGCTGCTGCTGCTGCTCATACATCATCTTTAATTACGTACAGACCCACCTACAAAAAATATGATCTTTCTTCTTCTTCTTCTGGTTATTTTTCTCTCTTCTCTCAGAGACAATTTATCAAACACAAGATAGGCACGGAGAGGAAGAGAGAGAGAGAGAGAGTTTTGGGTAATGAGAATGATTTGGTTGTGTTGAAAGGAGAGAAAATGAGGAGAGTAATATATGAGGATTAATTTGTACGTACGGAGGAAGGAAGAGTGACGTCAGGATGACGCAACGTTCTTTCCTAAAAGTACAAAGCCCGTATACGGTGGTGTTTGGTTCATAAAGTCAACCTTTCCTTTCAATGGCTGCCCGCGAATCTCGGGCCACCTTTTTATCACTCCTCCATTTCATTTCTTGGACTAAATCCTCGTCTTTTTTGCCAATTTTTTTAGGGAACAGTAATTTTATAAAAAAATTAATGACGTATTAAGTAATGAATAAGTAACTGAGTATAAAATCAAACGTCCTAACGTGAGTGAAATAGTTTCCAGATTTTAATTGTTTAGAAGAATGATCAACTTCATATACTGTAATTGATTGAAAACTCCATTGTAAATTGTAATAGTGTGGTAACAGTATCAACTTTTATTGTAATATTGCATAAAATAAATAAAAAAAAAGACCTAACGGAATAGAGCTATAAAATAGCAAAGTTATTAAAACAAGATTTCAAAAACTTGAGAAAATTAATATATATGTAATAAACACACTCATAAAACAGCATACAATAGAGACTGAGATTACAACGAGGAGAAGAATAAAATTAATCCAACTAAATTAAAATTTGTTATTGTTTATTATATAATAATATCAGGAAGGAAAAAAGAGAAAGGAAACTAAAAAAAACAGCAACATATATGCTTCTTTTCCCCTCTCTGGAAATTTTAGCCGTTGTCTCTAGTTGTTCGTCAAAAATTTCTTCTTGAATCATCGTCGATCTTTTTGATCGGCGGTGGTTCAATCTTTTGTTTTTACTCGTATTAGTTATTGAATAAACGCAAATTCAGCATATACGATTTGATTAATCATCACTTCTAGTTCCTCGTATTCCATCCGCTTTCAGACGTCACGTCATCATCTCCGCCTTCTCCACGTGCTAGTTTTGAAAATATGTTTGCTACGGGTAGATCGATTATTTTCATGTTTTTCTGTATTTAATCATACATTAATATGTTTATTAGTTATAAGTTTTGTTTGTATTCCATTGTTGGAGGTTATTTGTCTTCTCTTTTTGAAAATTACTTGTTTCATTATGAATATACATGTTTTGCTTGGGAGTGATGTTGCGCGTTCGATGATTTTGAAGAGAGCAATAACATGTCTACTTGTTCCACTATTGCAGTCAATATTTCAACCAACTATATGAAAGTTAGCCGTGCGTATGAACATTCAAGATTTACGAATCAGATTACTACAATATTTGATTTTATGTCAGGTTTATTCGAAATCAAGTATATAATTTTGTATTGCTTTTTATGAAATTAATATTTACTTTTAAAAAAATAATAAACTGCCAATCAACAAACATTATATTGACAAAGGTTCAAATAAATTTTATTGTTTGACAAATTATAAAGTGGTTCCCTTTTGCTTTTTATTTTTTTATTTTGTCTGAGTAACCTATATATAAAAAATCAACAATAATCAAAAAATATATTTTTCCACGAACTCCAATTAATTTATTATTATTATTAAGAGCTCCTTCCTGACAGCTCACATACACCTAACTTTTTTTTTCTTTTTTGAAGAACTTTAAAAAAAAATTCAGAAACAATGTCTGGCATCATCAAACTTGTCCATTGATCAAATAAAATTTATGTGGGTGTTATCCTCAAGC
Source organism: Pelargonium myrrhifolium (assembly GCA_036897405.1). NCBI lineage: Eukaryota > Viridiplantae > Streptophyta > Magnoliopsida > Geraniales > Geraniaceae > Pelargonium > Pelargonium myrrhifolium. Next base: position 5,683 of record JAYMTK010001941.1, on the reverse strand, counting down.
TTTAATCTCCAAGATTTTACTCTTAATTATTGTTTGGCTAACATAATGCACTTGTAAATTGTAATATTTGAATGGCAGTTTTCACAATTATCAACATACAGATAAGTTTTTTTTTTCCTGAAAAATCAACGTACAAAGAAGTTACTTGACGTCAATTGAAAGAAGAAAAAAATGACAAAATCTTACCTTCGCAATTGGAATTGTACAACCAAAAAATAATTACTATTATAGTTAATGTACTTTTACACTAAATATTAATTCTTTTGTTTGTGACTCAAAATTCTCAAAATATTGTTTGTTATATCCAATTTTTCTCTTTACTATAGAAATGGATCAATATTGTCGATAGTTCAAGCGTCCCCTCGAATTTTTCTCTTTTGCAGTGGCGGTCATAAAGAATAAAAAGACTAGAATGACTTAATGGTTGGGGTTATGACTTCTCAAAAGCGCTGGAAGTATAAAGTGTTTTCGATATTGGATCTTAATGAGCAGAGTGCAAATCGGCTACTCGGATCTCCTTCTAGAATAATTAGTGCATCGCTAGGATCGGCCCTTTAGAGTAAGTGGTGTTGGGGTTGTATCCCGACAAGGGATTAGTTGATGTTCTTTGGTCGGTTGGGGACTGATTTGAGTCTTAGTTTATGAGTCAAACGTCTTTATGACTTTACCTTAGCTATTTTTGATAATCAGAATTTTTCTTATTTCGTCGTTTTGCAGTATCTGTTTTTTGTCTCGTTTGAAAAATTGATCGACCGATAAACTGAATAGGTGTATTATAGTATATAAGTCTATTATTTGTCTCTTGTACTCTCGTTGGATTATTAACATACTTATTAAAAAAATATGAATATTATTATTATTCCTAAATCCATAATCATATTAGGAAAACAAATAAGCAAATCCGTGATTGTTCTCATATAAAATGGGTATAACCAGGGAAATGAAATACTTGGGTTGAAGTGAAGTACTAGTATTAAATAATGGAGCAGCACACAGATTGTTGCATCTGTTGCTGAGCATAAGCTGAGGACGACCACATGGTTCACCACATCACTGAACTCTGATCTTATCTGCCCATTTCATTAAATTAATTTGTTGGACCACCCCAGTCCTAACTACCAACTGCTTCAATAAAAACATCCTGTTGTTCCTCTTCTTTTATAAATCGATAATATTTGATAAGAGACCCAACTTATACAGACCAAAATAAATTGCATGCGTTGTTTACATTCTACAGCAAAACTTTACTGTACTAGGCTATATATGAATATGATGCTTGCATGGTAGCTGGTAGGGCACCCACTGGTCAATCCCTCAACTTTACCAAAATCGGGTTGGATCGTAAGACGGTTTATATGAAATGTATCGGATTCTGTAGGATTGTTCTATTCATCCGACCCGACTGACGGGTTGGATCGACAGAAATCGGGTCGAATAGTTCATGCTCGAATCTAAATTGTCAATGTGTAAATCTATCTATCATTCCTTAATGGAAAAATGGGGAAATAATCATTACAAGAGACACAAAGTGCGCAGACCTACCCAATACACAAACAACACTACTGGCCTTTACTTTGTGAAATATTTTTCAATTTGAACAATGAGAGCTCATAAGAGACGATTGATTATATGAGTGCGCCTTCTTATTACCTTTAATTTGTTTATGATGTAAAACAAGACAAAACAAAGAAAAGTGAGTTGGTGTAAGAGATTCTCTAGTGTTTTGGCTTGGTACGCACATGCATGTTGGCTTCACCAAACGATACCTTTTTAAATCCACTACAAATATATTAGTTGTTGTATTCTAGCTTTTTGCTCAACCGCTTCAAGTTATAGAACTAAACTCGCATTTGAAGTTTGGTGATGATTGGTACAAAGAGAGAGATATAGATAAGTGAAGGAGCTTATAAAATATATGATTATTGTAGGTTTTGCATAAAGTCTGTCTTGATTAGTAAATAAAAGTGTATTAATTGCTCATATATATGTTCTTGTATATGTCAATATGTGAGTGGGGAATAGCATTTGACATGTTTTATTTTTAAAACTAGTAAATTAACCCGTGCGTTGCACGGGGAACGAACATATATACTATTATAATGAAAATTTTATAAATTAAAATTTGAAACAAAGCAAAACTAATATTCTAAATCAAGAGAGTTTTAGTTTAGTGCGAGCTACCAATCAATTAGAACATTGAAGTGAACATGTAGTTTAGTGGGAGCTACCAACCCATACACTTCATTTATTTAATGACCTCAAACCAATGATTGCTCTATGCTCACAATTTCATTGAAATAAATATGTCAAATTTAAATAAGTGTCATGTAATCATTGATTTAACTTAGGTTAAATTGAAAATCTCAGGACATATATGTATTTTTAAACAAAGAAATAAACTTACGTATTTTATTGTATATATTTTTACAATAGCATGAGAAACTGAAAATTAAATAATGTTTAAATAAAAGTGTATTAAAATTGAGATATTAAAGTAAATAAAATGTAAGAAAAATAATAGCCGTAAACACATATATGGAAAGTTAATTTCAAAAGATATTAATAGGTAAGTATTATTAGTAGGATGACTACATGCACACATATAAATTAAATAGTCATGAAATTAAATGAATTATTATTACTATTAGGGTAAAATGTATATCAGTTGCAACTGAAGAAAGCCAATGAGGTGATGACACCTCATTTAAAATCACTTATACCAACCCAAGTGAATTTGGGAGAGCGGAGCGACCCGTCCGGATCCATAATTTTAAATGAGGTGTCACCACCTTATTAGTGCAACTGATATAACTTTATATCAGTCAACTTATTATTATTATTATTATTATTATTAGTGGCTTTCTAAAACAAAAACGGTTAATGACAAATAACATTAGATATAATATTAAAGACCCAAATGAAAGGGAAGAGTTGAAGAAAAATGGTAGATGATGAGTTATGTTATCTATATTGTTATTATTAATTTTTTTTTTGAAAATATGTTATCTATATTATTAGTAATTACTACTAAATTAATGTTTTTTAGAGCGGACTATTATATTAATTGTTTTTTTAAAACTAATATTAATTACTAATGTTAATATTACTAATATTAATGAGTTATTAATTTAATATTAATATAATAGTATCAATAATTTGCTATATTTAATATTTTCTTAAAAGAATGGGAAAAGACATAGAAAAGTGAATGTTAAACAATAATTTTAAGATATTAACGTTTCTGTAAAAAAAATACAAAAATAAAATTGATGCATATCATATCAAATAAGAATCAGTAAATAATAATCACCATAAATTCATTATCAAATAACAAACTCCAGAAAAAATCAATACACATAAGTAATATATAAAATTTCAAACAACAACAAAACTGTATTGGACAAAGTTTTTGTCCACCAACCAAACAAAAAATCAGTAGTGATCATAATCCAATAACAAATTCAACAAAAAGAGAATGTTAGAATTAACTAAACCTACAAAAAGTTGATAAAAAATAAAGAAAAAAATAGACTTTCAATAACCTATTATCAGTACTTTTCGGTTAGCCCACATTTCATATTAGATTGAGCCAATAATGGGATAATATTTGTAGGTCTTACACATGCATCAGTGATATATTGAATTAACAAATAAGTCACTAACAGCTCAATGAAAGAGATAGGGGCAATAAAAAAGTAATAATAAAGAAAAAGAGGGAGAAATGAAACCTTCAACAACATGGGCATGGGCATGGTCTAGCTCTCCAAACTATTCCTTCAAATTCATAGCTCACGTTTGTAATAAAAAAATTAATGTAATAAAATATTAAACAATTATAACACTCACACCTCTAAAAAAATTTAGACCATATTTTCGCTTTATTTCATCAAATTCATTCTTGCACACTATAGCTTTCAATACACATCCTGCAAAAAAGAAGAAGAAGAGGAAGAAGAAGAAGAAGAACATGGTATAATGAAGTTGATTAAAGAAAATCATCTCATTATTACGATAAACTTATGGTCATTAAGAACTCAAATCTTTAAAAGATCAATTATACATATAAACATTGTATTACATATGATGCATTGGTTTTGTCAAAAGAGATCACGTGTTCATAATAAAAATAACTTATTCTAGTATAATATGATTCATAAAAATATTGAATATATTTAGGAACAACACTAACCTTGATCATGATCAACGTCTATACACTCCAAATGCTCAACAACCATTAAAACAAACACCAAATTGCAAACTTTTTTCTTCATTTCTTGAATGCTAGTGCAACAATACATGTTAAGAATTCAAAAATCATTATACAATACGATAAATTATCAAGAGATCGTGATGATAAGACAATACATATTATGAATACAAAAACTATTATACAATATGATAAATTGTTAAGAAATCATGTATTTTACCTTTCCATGCAACTTCTAGTGACTCCATTCTTTTTAACACCCAACACAATTAGCACATGATGCTCTTTTAGAAGTTGAAAGAAGGCATGCTTGATCAAAATGCATTGATGAGAAAAAGAAGCATAAACAAAAAACAATGAAAAATTAAAGTGCACCTTAAAACATTGTTAGAATATGAGAAAGAAGAAAATTTCTAATGACCTTTTAACTACTTCAACTCCCTATCATCTAAATACATTCTATAATAGCTTAGAGAAGAAGCCTATACCTAAAGCATTATATCCTATATATAATAGCTATTGTAATAGTAAATATTATTAGTTATTGTTATTAGTTAATAGGGAGTTTTATGTAATCGAAAGGTAAGTAAAAGGTCAAAGAGCTAAAATGCATGAGAGAGCTCCAAATTGTTGAACTTGGTGACGTGACATTCTCTCATGTCTTCTCACCAAGTTTAACATATATATATATATATATATATAGATTTAGTAATAGTTTTACTTATGAAATTAAGTAATAGTTTCTTACCAATACACTTTAACTAAAGCATTATAGGTATTAGAAGCTTTATATAGTAGTTACACACCACATTGTTTTTCCACTTTTTCGATGTGGGACAAATGATGATTTTATATAATAACAATTCACTTTATCTTTTCATGAGTTTCCGATGTGGAACTATTATACTTCTTCTTTCTTCCAATGTGTGAATTTCTCTTTTCATTTCATTTTTCTTACACACTCACAGAGACACACACATAAACATATTCTTTGACGTTACATATTGTAGCATCAACAAAAAGATTTTAAGAAACAAGAATCAACCAACATTTTGCTGTATATATTCTCACTGTTTTGTTGTTGTTGTTGTTGTTGTTTGTTGGCGTCGTTTTTGTGATTTGCATCAAAAATTAGTATAAGTGAGAACTATATAATTTATTTTCTCATCTTTCATCTTTGGATCTATATACTTTCATTTTGACTTCTTGAATTTGAAAATGGATTAAGTTTTCAAGATCAAGTAGTTATGATTTCCAACATATCTCTCCATTGTTATTCCAAGTTTTGACCATGTAAGTAAATATATAGTGTTGTTATATGTAATATGTATATATAACTGATGGGGCTTAAAATTCTGGCTGCCACGTCAAGATCTGTACGTCGTCGTATTTGGCTTTTTGGTCTTCTGGTCTTCTTCTCCAAGTCAAGGTCAAAGTCAAGGAATCGGGCAATGAACTCGGATCTCCCTCCTTGGC
>JAYMTK010001940.1:0-15035 GCA_036897405.1 Pelargonium myrrhifolium | reverse complement strand
AGGTGATGATTGCATTGCAATCACTGGATCTACATATAATGTCAGCATAAGTGAAATTAAATGTGGACCGGGACATGGAATAAGGTTTATTACAGCTTCCTACCCAAAAGATCTCTTTCTTCTATGAGCAAAAAATATGTTTCATGTGCAAAACTTCCAATCCAAACACTACCTAAATGTGCGATTGTGTGGAGATACTGATTTTTTTACTTATAAAAAGAATTCTTGTTTGTATTTAGTATTGGAAGTCTGGGGAAAAAAGGACAGACAGACACAGTGGAAGAAGTGCATGTGAGAAACAGTGTCTTCCGTGGAACTACAAATGGAGCAAGGATCAAAAGTTGGCAGGCAAGTAATTTATGAAATGAATTCAAGCTTAGTTTTGAATTTTTTATCAGTATATATTGTGAAATTAACTGTTGTGTTAATAAAAATGTTTCAGGGTGGTTCTGGTTACGCTAGAAAGATCTCGTTTGAGGAAATTACTCTAGTGGCAGTCAAGAATCCTATCATAATCGATCAGTTCTATTGTAATGGCGGTGCCGGTCACGATTGCAAGAACCAAGTAAGATTATCAGTTTTTCACTCAGTTTTGTTAAAATGTGTAGAAACTAATTTTACGATGCAAACAAATTTCAGACATCTGCAGTTAAAGTAAGTGATGTTACTTACAAGTCAATTCACGGGACATCGATTGATGATGAAGCCATTGTCCTTGACTGTAGTGAGACCGTTGGTTGCACGAACCTTGTCTTTGAGGATATCAATATTGTTCCTGCAAGTGGAGGTGGGTCTGCCGAAGTCCATTGTTTAAATGCCCATGGAAGCACTGACGGGAACGTCGTTCCTGCACTTTCTTGTTTAGAACAGTAGATTAATTTTATATGGATTCTGCACTTTTTTGTGTAGAACTGTAGCTTAATTTTGTAAGGATTGGTTCCCAAGTCTTAGTGACATGTAGGCGTCATAGTTTCTGACCTTTGTTATTGTCAGAAGCTATGTGATGTGGCTGTTTTTGCCTTTCCTGTAATTTTGTAATGAATAAATCTAATGATTTAATAAGAGCTTCAGTTTTCCCAAGTTTATGTACTGTCTATTGCATTTTATTCAGCTTTTATCTACCATGTGAAGAACGTGAAATTCCTCTTCGGCCAGGACTCCCGGTAATCAATATTATCTGGTAGTTTATAATAACAATGATACCTTTTTTCAATAACTGATTTGAGCAAATTATATATTACTGTATAAGTTCAGGAAAAAGTGTCAAATGCCGTGTCCATAGTGCGAGCAATTCGGGTTTGGGTTGGGAAGACCAAACAGTACCTACTAAGGAATTGGGTCAGGATGCATATTTTGCATTAAAATAAATGATTGATTTGAGTGTGACACGTATCCAGTTCATACTTTTCTCATGTAAACCTGAACTGAAAAATGCAGGTCAGATTTTGTGCTTGGAATATGAGTTTTTAAGTCCTACTATATATAAAGCATACCATGCATGTTCACCTAGACTCTTGGATGGATCTTCTGTATATTACTGTGTTTGTGTCCGTGTAACAGTCTACCACCAAGCTTTGAAAGTGTAAAATCATGTGAAACTATTGTTAACAGCAAATGAGAATGTAATTTTACCTCCCAACTTGTTCCCTTGACCCTTCTTCAGGGGCAACTTTAGCTGACTCTTCATTGAGCCGTTTTGAAGAAATTCAGTTTTTCAAGTCATGTGTGCGGGATCTGATACAATAACAACATTTAGAAAAGTGGACCTGCATGAAATGAGGTTGTGCATAATGTGCTCGAGTCAGTTAAGAGTTTCTTTTGTACATTCAAGTGACATCAATGTGTGAGTTATTAAGCATAAAAGGACAATAAACATGTGAAATGTTATCTCCAATTGCACAGTTTGCTGTCAAAACTATGCTGTGTCCCATTCAGAATGTCTAATGTCTATGCTGTAAATCAATCACATTTTGGTGGGTGACTAAAGTCCTGTGTTGTTTTTATACAAATATGAATTATCTGACTGGATGATAACCAATTTCTGTTTCATGAGATACAGATATTACATGCATAATCCACAATCAATGAACCAGCTATTGCCACACGAATATGAAGAACAGTATAGGGTTCTAAGGTATTTTTTTCTACAATGCATAGTACGAGTCCGGTCAATTGCCAAAGAAGCCAATAAATGCCAAGTTAAAATGTGATCAAATAAATATGTTATCAACTTATTGATATTCATCTCTGTTGATTATATCAGAATTTCAAAGTTAGTCGCCCCTAATAAGTCAAATCTTGTTGAAAAGGAAAAGAAGACGCAGCAATATCAATCATTCGAGCTTGGTAGCTTACAAAAGACCGGAACAGATTTATCATTGAAATATTTTTCTGAAAATGATGTAACTGATATTGAATAAGGAAATTCGAAGTACGTTCTTTGTCTAGCTCGTGTTAATTTGTCAATAATGGTGGCTCAATCAACAATGGTGGCTTAGCTTATTTTGTTGACAATTTGGCTCAAATTTTCAAAGAGGTAGGTGGCTTCCTTCACTATAAAAGGACCACTCCTCCATTTGTTTTTGACACACTCAACTCACCAATTCTCCAAGTGTAGAGATTGTGTGATTCTTTCTCTCTTTGTAATATTTCTTAGTGAAATATAATTTGGTAGTGTCCGAGGACGTAGGCGCAAATTGGCCGAACCTCGTTAAATTCCGGTGTTCTTTTATTGTCTCTTTAATAGCTATTGTGTGGTATATTCGTAGTGAATTATTGTGCACTTAATTGCATAAGTATAATTCTGTCTAAGGAGGTTGGGTTTTAAGTGGGACCGTTTGTGACCCCTCCAATCTTTCCTGGGAATTATCGGGTTGCAATTTTAGGTACAATCTTTTACTCGTTATACCGTCTATTGGTGGTATTAGAGTCATATCACATTCAGTGGTATCGGGACTCTCTCCACAACAGTAACATGCGGCCTCAAGACGATCAAGGAAAGCCCAACAATGATATATGAAATAAAGGGAGGTTATACTACAGGAGATCAAATCAAGCACATCTCTTCAAAGTTCTTTTCTACTCATGAGCTTCAGGGGGAGAAATGAATACGCGTTGCACTCATTTCCTTCGTCTAGGTTTTTGTCCCATAGGATTTTTCTTGACAAGATTTTTAATGAGACAATAATATTGATGCGTACGAAACCCGAAAAACATGTATATTTGTAAGCAAATATATCCAAGAGGGAGTGTAGTAAATATTTATTATGGATATCTAATGCTTTTCTTTCTTACTCATTAAGGACAAAGTCATAGCCATTAAATCAAATTTTCTAACAAAGTTTAATCTTGACCTTCCATCCTAACTTAGCAAGCAAGACTTTACCTTGCCCATAAATAGCCACTTCAAGATCTTACAATATATATATATATATATATATATATATATATACACACACACATGTATGAAGTAGAAAATCTCTCTTTCACTTGTATACATCCTTGCTTTTATATTTTGATAGTTTTTGTTTAATTTCCAACGCGACATAGTTTGTAAGATTTTTTTTTCTTTTCATTAGATTACATAATTAACATCGCACCGTCCCAATTGGTGTGCTAAAGTGTAGCCCATTCAAAAGTTGCAAAAAAAGAAGAAGATGAGATATTGTTTATTTAGTGAGACATCAAAATCATGTATGGGCAAAATATATATATATTTTTTTATGATTTGACGGAAACTAAGTGTTTGGGTTTAGAAAAGTTTAGGGTTTTGGGGTGGTGGCTAGGGGTTCGGCCTTTTAGGGTTTCTGTACCGCATCCTGGGCGTTTTGGGTAGTGCTCGCACATGCGGAAGCTTCTAGGGGGGATGGTTGGGTTTTCCGTGGGTTGGTTTGTGTGTGCTGCATCCATGGCGGATCCTGTGGAGGGGCATGATGGTGAGGGAACGGGAGAAGAGGGTGGCGAATTAGGGCAGTGGCAAGGTGTTGTTGATCAAAAAGGGGTGGCGGCGGGACTACATGTTATGCTGCTGCAGGAGGGGGAGGAAGGTGGTGTAAACTTTGGGGGTGACCAGGTGTCGGCGGTTCCTGTTCCGATTACTCGGCAAACCACTTGGCAAATTGTGGGGAGATTTGAAGGTAAGGGCGTGGGGGTAGATGATGGCGAGCGGTGACAGCAGCAACATGCCGCGGACCTGGAAACAATGGCGGCGGGGATGGGTATGCTACGGATCCAGGAGGAGGAAGATTATGGGGTGGATTTTGGAGGAGGTCCGGTCCTGGCAGCGATGGCCCTGGTGGTTTGGTGGATGACCTGGCAAATCGTTGACTGCTTTCTAACAGATACGAGTGCTACATTTCGAGCTATGTGTGCTCGTATGGTATCTCTCTGGAGACAAATCAGTAGGATTAGTATTTCCGACTCCGATCGTGGTGAAATCATGGTGTTTAAAATATCGTTTATGATACTGATGATTCCGTTTGATGGGAGTAGCATGCCCACCAAGAAATTGACACTGATCAGATTCTATTTCAACAGAGTCTCGTTAGTATGGGCGAGCAGGGCAAAGATGAAATTTCATCTCTGGAGTTGTTAAGGAGGGATAATTAAGTCACCAATGACATTTCGTGAGGCGCTTTCATGACTCAAGAACCGGGGTAGGGAGTGTTCCGCTTTGGGTCAGGTTCGATTTTGGGACTGAATCCGGAGTTTGCAGATTAAGGAGGTGATATGCATAGTCATTCATCTATAGAGGGATGCTTAGTTAGTATGGGCCGAGGTTTTCTTGGGGGACCTCGCTCGTCCAACAACACATGTATGTGGTGACAATACTAGTGTTGACCTTATCAAGACCTGTGGTAGATAGGATTTTTATATTTAAAATTCGATCTTGTACTCATTTTGATTACCCTAATGAAGTGGTGCCTACTGCGCCTTCTTCCTAAAAAAAAAAAAATCATGTATGAGCATGCTTAGACTAGAGAAGCTCAAAGACAAAAAGGAAAGAGTTTTGTTAAAAGAGGTAGTTGGCGCCAAAATCATATTTTGCATCATAGTTGTTACAGAATTCATCGCCCATTTTAAAACCGGTGCGACCCGACCCGACCCATTTCCTCACATCTCTCAGACTCTCAGTCTCTCTCTCTCCCTCCCTGTTAGTGTTATTGTCAGTGTTATCCACAACACAAAAACACCTCCACACCCACACTCCCTTCACTTCTTGAAGCTACTTCAAGTTGAAGAAGAAGAAGAACAACAACAAGCCCTCGCCTCTCTCCACTCTCCTCTTGCTCTGCAACTTTCTCGCAGAAAGCTAAATCCACAACTGCAAGCAAGCAATCAAGCACAGCAAAATTGAACGAAAAACATTCCATTTGTGGTCTATCTGTAGCTCCAAACGAAAAATTGTTTGGTGAAGAAAGAAATCAATCTGGAATATGAGCCTCTCTCCCTCCCTCTTCCTCCCCAACCCTTTGCCACTGTCCAACTCAAACCCTAGCCTTATCCGGTTCTGCTTTCCCGTGAAACCCTTAGTCCTCTATGGGCATGGGCATGGGCATGGGAAGAGGAGGAGGTCCTTCACCGTAGAGGCGGGAGGCAGAAGGACGCCGATGGTGATGGGGAATCCCTACGTGTACGCCGAGCAAGGCAAGTACAGTTACGAGGTGGAGACCATAATCAACATGCTCAGCAGCCTCCCCCCGCGGGGCAGCATCGCTCGCTGCCTCGAAATGTTCAAGAAGAAGCTCTCGCTCGCCGATTTCGCTCTCATCTTCAAGGAATTCGCTCAGCGGGGCGATTGGCAGCGCTCCCTCCGCCTCTTCAAGTACACGCAGCGCCAGATATGGTGCAAGCCCAACGAGCACATCTACACCATCATCATCAGCTTGCTCGGTCGCGAGAAGCTGCTCGACAAGTGCCAGGAGTTGTTCGACGAAATGCCCTTCCACGGTGTTGCCCGCAGTGTCTTCTCCTACACTGCCTTGATCAACGCCTATGGCCGCAACGGTAATTATGAGACCTCCCTTGAGCTTCTTGATCAAATGAAGAAAGAGAAGATTATGCCCAGTATATTGACCTATAACACTATCATACATGCTTGTGCTAGGGGTGGGTTGGATTGGGAGGGGTTGTTAGGCTTATTTGCCGAAATGAAGCATGAGGCCGTACAGCCTGATCTTGTTACTTATAATACTTTGCTTAGGGAATGTGCCACTAGGGGTTTAGGTGATGAGGCCGAGAGGCTGTTTCGTACCATGAATGAAGCTGGGATACTTCCTGATATAACCACATATACTTGTCTTGTTCAGACATTTTCAAAATTGGATAAGCTTGACAGGGTTTCACATCTTCTCAAGGAGATGGAGAGTGCAGGGAAATTGCCCGAGATAGCGTCCTACAATTTATTATTAGAGGCTTATTCACAGTCGGGGTCTCTGAAAGAGGCTGTCGGTGTATTCAGGCAAGTTCAAGAGGCAGGGTGTGTTCCAAATGCGGCAACTTATAGTATGTTGTTGAATTTGTATGGAAAGCATGGGAAGTATGATGATGTCCGTGATCTTTTCGTTGAAATGAAAGTAAGCAGTATAGAACCAGACGCAGCTACTTATAATGTTCTCATTCAGGTTTTTGGGGAGGGTGGGTATTTTAAGGAGGTAGTGACTTTGTTCAATGATATGGTGGAGGAAAACGTTGAGCCGAATATGGATACTTACGAGGGGTTGATGTTTGCATGTGGGAGGGGTGGGCTTCACGAGGATGCCAAGATAATTCTAGATCACATGAATAAGAAAGGAATTAAACCAAGTCCCAAGGCATATACTGGTGTCATTGAAGCTTATGGGCAGGCTGCGTTATATGAGGAAGCTCTTGTCACTTTTAATACAATGAATGAGATTGGGAGCCAGCCAACTATTGAAACCTACAATTCATTGGTTCATGCATTTGCAAGGGGTGGACTATACAAAGAGTGTGCAGCAATTTTGTCGAGAATGAGTGATGCTGATATTGCAAGAAACAGAGATACATTTAATGGTTTAATTGAAGGCTTTAGACAAGGTGGCAGGTTTGAAGAATCTATAAGGGCTTATGTTAACATGGAAAAGGCAAGATGTGATTCTGATGAGCTGACACTTGAGGCAGTTTTAAGTGTTTACTGCTTTACTGGTCTTGTTGATGAGTTTTTGGAGCAGTTCCAGGAAATCAAAGCAACTGGAATAATGCCCAGTGTTATTTGCTACTGTATGTTGCTGGCTGTCTATGCAAAAGGTTCCAGGTCAGTTTTCATTTATTTAATAAACAAACTTTGTTTCATTAGTAGATTGTGTGTTACCCTTTTTTTTTTTTTTGTACGAACCCCTTGATCTGCTTATTGTGGGATATGATTAAATTAAGGAACTGAAAGAACTAAAAGATCAAAATTTGCTTCTTTGCATGATTTTAAAATATAGGAAGCATCAAAGGAACCTGATAAAGGTATTTTACTGCAAATAAATTGAACAGTTATGTCATACTCAGAAAAGCAAACCCAGAATCAAATTGGAGAATGAACTCCAGATCACAAGGTTTTTGGAAGTCCATTGTTTTCTGACAGTTGCATTTCAAAGACAAAGCAACCTAAGGGCCATACCCAACTCCTCTTTAAAGGCAAGTTAAATGAGTTTTCATGCCTTGGGAGCTGTATACTTGGGCATTCTTTTTGAAGCTTATGTTGAGGTGAACCTTAAATTGTAAATCTCATAATGACTACAAGCTAATTTGTTAATCTCTAGTTTTAGCGGGGGCTTAGAGAAGGTTGTTATTTTGAAATAAAGTTCATAATTAAGGTTACCCTCCATAAAAAGTTGAGAGAAACTGATTCATATTATTCTCAATGGGTGAAACCCAGTTTAGAGTACAAATAAAGTCAATTAAGATCCGAATCAAAGATACTAAGAGTTAGCTCAATTTTGATAAACCAAAATCCTTATAAATGTGTTGAGCAATCTTCCATCTCCTGATTTTCAGCCACTTTAACAAGCACTATCTCTTGATTTCCAAACACTCTAACTTGCACAATACCCAAAATGAAATTGAAAACACCTAAGAGCACCTAGGAAATAGTTAAGAAGATAGTGGGAGGAATAATGAATTAATGAGTAAAAGAGAATGAGATTCCCTAGATGAAACTCCATAACAGAATCCAGTCGGAATATTCAAAATGCTTTAGCTGAGGAATAAAATTGAGGCCATTAATTACTTATGAGCCTTATGCTGTTAACAAAAAGTGAACCTTTCACTGCTTGAGCATAACACAATCCTCTTGCTAAAGCATAGATATCATCACTAACTTGTCACAAATATTTGGAAAAGAAGATTCTTTCCCGAAGCTTTGAGGAATACATCACCTAATTGACTTCCTGACTGCACATAAGACTGAAAAATTCTTTCCCACCACCACTTCTCCCACAAACTATCTGCTTCAACATGCTTTTGAAAGACTGGATTATCCACAATTATATAGCTTCCTGGTTATCACAAAATATATTCATCAGCTACTAAACAATGATCTCATTTCTTGCATCAAAGAATTCAAGCCACATCGTCTCACTCGTTGCCTGTGCCACAACCTTATACTCAGCCTCAGAGCTTGATTTACCTGCAACTTTTTAATTCTTGCTTTCCTATCCGACAAGGGTACCTCCAACTGACGTACAATAGCCATAAAATGATCTCTTGTTCAATCTGCAATTCTGCACCGGAAAAACTAAACGTATCAACCTTACTATTATGTCTAAAACTAGACCTTTTTCCTGATGCCTTTTTCTAATCTCTCGAGATGCGGAAATCACTTTCTATTGTCTTTTTATTGGATTATGCATAAACTAAATACAACAGTCAACATCAAACATGATGTCAAGCCTAGTGACATAAGACATTAACTTTCCTACAAGTTGACTATAACTTCCAGGGACATCAAAAAGTTGGTCTGTCCTGTCATATGTCACATTAAGATACATGGGTCCAAACACCCATTGTATGTGTCTTATCTATTATGTGTATAACATAATGAGATCTAGCATTCTAGTATTCGTGTTCCCGAGATATATTGCAATTTACCCAAATCTTTCACATGAAAATGTCTACTTAAATGAGACTTCAGTTCATCAATGCTCTCCTTATCACTTCATGTTATAACATCATCTACATAAATGCAAGAAATATGTCATCTCTATGTGCGGCCTCACTAATACAAAATGAACTGACTTGTTCCTTTCCAAGCCATATCTAAAAACCACATCACTGATTTATTAAATCTTGTTCTAGGTGACTGCTCAAGCCTGTATAGACTTCTTTAACTTACAAATAGATGCAATTCTCCTTAACCAATGTAATCGAATATTGCATATTCTATGTCCCTAAGTATGTGTTTCATTATTAAGGAAGCTTAAGAAGGGTTAGAAGTGTGAAATTTATATTATAGATGTGAATGAATTGTGTTAACAATTACTAAGAGACCCCTTTATATAAGATATTTTGATAAGAAATACGAAACAAACTTGAGTAGGAACTAAAATAAAACATTCATTATTACAATATATTTTCTAATTTTACTGTCACATTTTCTAATTCAACTAAACTTAGAATTGCATTTACATAGTCCCATTCAAGCTGAAGCATGTAAATCAAATCAATGCAAGAGTTTGTATTTTCTCCTCTTTCTAAGTACTTCTGGTAGGGTATGGGGATGTTAGTGAGATGGTTGCAAAACTTTGTATGAGTCGTTGTGTTGCTTGACCACAATAGCATTGACGGGGAAGTACAATCATCTAATGAAGAGATTGGAGGGGGAGGCCATCAATCACTGTGGCAAAGATCATTGGATGAAACAATCAGATAGGGCCGTCAAGAAGAAGACGATTGGGTTGGTGTCACTAAAATGTTAGTTAGTACCAGTTTGAAGTTCAAGTTTTTTCGGGAAGGCACCGAGGTGTTTGCAAGAGGCTGAAAATGGAAAACCAAAAATTTGCTCATCACTATCAACCTTTAATTGTTCTTAGAAATGGTATAGTTTGTTTATGAGATACTCTCCCTCATACTTAAGGTGGTAATATTGGGTTACATACATGTTTTGGCTTCCAATACTAAAAGTTCAACGTTGTTAGTAGAGTTCACTTGCATATGTATGGCTTGGTTTTATGATTTTTTTCAGTGTGGAGTTTTGCCCCAACTACCTTCTTCATTCACCCTCATGTGCTACATGTAAGGAGGATAGAAAGAAGAACGAGGATTTTTTTTTCGTGGGACCTTGAATAAAGAAAATATTATTGAAAATCTTGAAAAAGGGAAATTACTGGCTGGGCGAGTAGCTTAAAGTTACCGCCTGTATTGCGGAAAGTTCAAGAGACTCACAACAGAGGATTGAGAGATATCATATAAAATTTATATTATTGATGTGAATGAATTGTGTTAACAAGTTCAAGAGAGACCCCTTTATATATGATGTTTTGATTAAAAATATGAAACAAACTAGTTTAGGAATTAAACTAAACTTTCATTTTTACAATATATTTTGAATTTCACTAACATCTTTCCTAATTTTACTCAACTAAGAATTTCATCATTACAAGAAACATACACATCGTGTCTAGGGAATGATGCCTACCTTTTGAAGTATAAATGTACAATATTCTATATGTATTCCGTGAATGTATAGGTACTTGAAATTCGTGAGAGAGAGAGAGAGATTTGTAAATCACAGAAAGTTGTTGAAGAGGATGGGCATTGTTACAATTGCCTTTTCAATTCCTTCCTTTTTCTCTTTCTTCTTTGGAGAGGGAGGGGGTAGTTGCACTAGAGATTTGTAAATCCCAGAAAGTTGTTGAAGATATCTTTATTCTTAAATTGTTGAAGAGGATGGGCATTGTTACAATTGCCTTTTCAATTCCTTCCTTTTTCTCTTTCTTCTTTGGAGAGGGGGGGATAGTTGCACTAGAGATTTGTAAATCCCAGAAAGTTGTTGAAGATATCTTTATTCTTAAATTGTTGAAGAGGATGGTCATTGTTACAATTGTCTTTTCCTTTCCTTCCTTTTTCCCTTTCTTCTTTGGAGAGGAAGGGGTAATTGCACTAGAGATGAATGTTATGGATACTAATGTTAATTATTTGTTTCTTGTTCTTGCATGGCCTTATAGTGTCGGAAAGCCTATACTCACAGAATTGTTTCATTAAAAAACATGGCTCTGTAAAAGAAAAACTTGATATTAGCTTATGTGGTGTCTTAAAGGTTCATTTTTTTTACTTCGTATGTTTGATCGTGTATCTTACCTTCTGCACAATAAATTTCAGGTGGGAAGATGCTGATGAATTGCTAGATGAGATGTGCACTAATAGGGATTCAAATATTCATCAAGTTGTTGGGAAGATGATCAAGGGAGATTATGATGATGGCACTAACTGGCAGATGGTGGAGTATGTATTTGACAGACTTAAATCTGAGGGTACTGGTTTCGGAATGAGGTTCTACAATGCACTTTTAGAAGCACTTTGGTGGCTCGAACAGAAAGAACGTGCTGTTAGAGTGCTAAATGAAGCAGCTAAAAGGGGCCTTTTTCCTGAACTTTTTCGTAAAAACAAACTAGTGTGGTCTGTGGATGTACACAGGTATAGTGAATACAAATATTTTTTCCTATCTGCGTATGTGTTTCCAATTGTGTCCTTATTTCAAATTTGAGACCTCAAAATTTGCAGGATGTGGGATGGTGGTGCATGTACAGCAATATCATTGTGGCTCAATAATATGCGCGAAATGTTTGTACTTGGAGAGAGTCTTCCTCAGATAGCAGCTGTTGTTGTGGTGTAAGTTATTTATTTATTTATTTTTATACTCTCCTTTTATTTCTCACTGTCTTATACAATTCATTTTTCCAAACACAAACACGAGTTAAGTTTTGCTCCCCAATTCCCTATGCTAGGCACTGGTTTTGTTAATTTTATTCCCGTCTGTCCGGTTTTGGGTCTCTATTTTATTCCTGTTTGTGAGAATTACCTGTTTTCGGAACTACCTTGAGAATCTGCATAAACATATTTAATATCAGTTAGCTGTGTCCTTGCCTGCAAAAACACATAGCACTATGACCCGTATATGCTATGGAGCTGCCTCAGAAGAGCTCTAGAAAAACAGTTCATTTTGTGAGTTCACTCATAGTAGCATCCTTGTTTGAATGCGGAGCTGTCTTGCTAAATATAAACCAAAACATCTAGTATAATCTGCTTATACACATGAGCTTACGCTTGCAAATTGCAATTAGTCAACTTACTAAACTGTTAGTTACCTCACTCAAGACTTGCAAGAGCACTTGGTAATGTGTGTCCCTGATTGAATAGGCAAAACATCTAATATTGCATGTCAAATATCTGCTGTTAGTGCTGACTTGTAAGAATTTGCCAACACACCTTTGTTATCATCATTTTTCACAATTAATGTTCAAAATGGTTCAGATAGAATCCCACGAAGCTCAAATTGTATGTAGTTAGTCATTAATTACATGCTATGCTGACCATTAGATTTATATGAATATTGTTGAACAATAAATTAGATCTGATGGTTTCTGAAATATATATTTTGCATTTCTCTTGCTGGTAACAATATCAGAGTTGACAATGTACACTTATAATGATAATACTCAAGGATTTCTTACTGATGACGATATGTTGTATGTTAACCAGACGTGGGCAGATGGAGAATAGCATATACAATCGAGATTTCCCTATTTCTAAGGCTGCCTACACATTCCTGAACAACGTGTCATCGTCATTTTGTTACCCTGGGTGGAATAAGGGTCGAATTATTTGCCCAAAGACTCCGCTTAAACGCATTCTCTCAGGGAAAGAGCAATCTTCAGATGGATCCACAACGGGGGATATAATTACTTTGACGAACACCTCATTTCCTCTTTCCCAAACAAAAAAATTCACAGCTGATGTCAAGCATGGCCAACCCGCTGATGCCAATGGTGAAACAATCAATGGTGAAGCAATGATTAATTCGATGGCAGAGCTTGCGATGAGCAGAGATTAAACATAGACCCGAATCATGACACTTTAGAATGCGCGCATCTCCGTTGTCGTTTTTGATGTTGCTGTTGCTGTTGAAAGATATGGTGGCAGATGAGGGAGGGGGTTAGATTGCTCATAGTCATAGGATACACAGTAAAGCTCAATTGAATTGATGTTGTCCTAACTAGAGTAGTGGTGGTTTGGTGAAGTCTGGGTTTTAGGAAACGAATAGGAGACAAGTTTTTGTAGTTGTAGGTTGTTATTCTACTTCTATATGTAATTATTCATTTAGTGTTCTTTTCATATTTTTCTTGAGAAATGCATAAAGATGATTAAAGATGGGTTGGGATCATAGTTAATGCCAAATGATTCTGGAATGGCAACTAATGTGAACAATTGTTGATAATTTAACGAAATTCCATGGATTATAAGTAGGTGGTGTGTCAACTTGTGTCGGCATACTTTGTCCAAAGTTTACTACCTCTGTCTCAAAAAAAAAATGGTGTGTTAAACGACCTTCTTGTCTTTAAATAAAAACATAAAAATCATCATTGCTTTTGTATACCCTACAAACTTTTCATCTTCCATATGAGTCAGTCATGACTAAAAGGTAATATGGGAAGTTCATGTGTAAAAGTGTGTTAAAAGTAGAAAATGACACTTATTTGAAACAAAAATTGAACTGTAAAACGACACTTATTTTGAAACGGAAGTAGTAGTATTTTGTTAAATGTGTTAATTTGAATTCGATCTTATTATTGAGGGTAAAACATGTATTTGGTCACTGTTAGGTTCCGTCCAAATTTCCGTTAAAATGAGCTGAGTTGGATTTTTTATAATAAAAATAATTCACAAATAAATAAAAAATGCTCAGTCAGCATATATGTGGACACATGTCATTATCTAATTGGTTTGTTAAAAGTTTAACATATTTTTAATTATTATAAGAGATAATAGTCAATTTGGTCATTAAAGTTGCATAAATCATCTAAGTAGTACTTAATTTTAAACTTTAGCCAATGTAGTACTCGATTTGAAGTTTACATAGTCTAAGTAGTACATATACTAACACCATTAAATATTCCATCTATTTTTGATGAGGTGACATTAAAGAAGTGATGTGGCTGATTCATCATCTTACGTGATGATGACGTGTCGTTGAGTCAACGTCTAACGTGGCGCTAACGTGGCATATTAATTTTTTAATATTAATTTAAAATTAATAGGACACGTGTCGAGTTTTTATTTGTCCAAAATTAATTTAATTATATGAAATTACATGTTTGCCCTTCAAAAAAAGTTCTTCCCAGTAGAGTCTTTGAGTGCGTGTGTTTTGTAACAGACCACAGACCAACAGTGGGGAAGCTAGACCCTAGAGCTGTGAAGTGTGTATTTGTGGGTTACTCCGCTACCCAAAAGGGATATGTTTGTTGGAGTCTATTCGAGAAAAGACATTTCGTGAGTATAAATGTGACCTTTTGAGAGCACGAGTCGTACTATGAGACGTCGGTTTCTTCACCTTTTGGTAACTCGTATGATACTAGGGGTATAGTATGAGAGGGGGAGAATGGTAGCAATGGCAGACCGGTTACCATTACAGTGGGTAAAGTGCCTCCTCTAACAATACAAGACTCGTCATCGGAATCCGACAAGGATGTTGAGGAAGAACCGGAGGAGACTCTTGAGATAGAGCCGGAGAAGATGACTCGAGAAGGTCTTGATGATGAGAGGATTCAGGCCCAGGGGGAGTTGCGAGTATATACTTAGAAGAGGTGGTTGTCTGAAGCAGTAGTCCCGGTAGTTGAGGCTCTTATAGCGTCCGAGCCGGCGCTGCGGAGGAGCTCACGTGACAATGCGAGACATCCTCCGAAGAGATACAAATACGACATCGAAGATTATGTGTCATATGCAAACCTCGGACCTAGAGCTCGAGCGTTTTTTGGATCGTTGGATTCAGTTAGCATACCCAAGACGTGGCAGCAGGCTAAGGAGGATCCAAA
>JAYMTK010001939.1:0-15037 GCA_036897405.1 Pelargonium myrrhifolium | reverse complement strand
ATTGGTTTGTTAAGTTGCAACTGATATAACTTTATATCAGTCAACTGATATACATTTTACCCTATATATATATATATAGAGAGAGAGACACAGAGAGAGAACGAGAGAGTAGTGTATATTCAGAATCTCATCCATGATTTATGACTGAGAATCTTAGTCAAAAGACAAAGAGAAATGGATTCGGTTGGCGTTATGCGCCTACAAATTTACTGGGACAAGTATGAGCGTAATTCGATGATGTGATTAACCATTATTTAGTGGTCGAAAGTCTCAGCAAATAAATCATGGTTGAGATTTTCTTTCTCATATATATACACACACACATAACAACACGGAAACTACTATTGTAGTGGTAGAAGGCGTTAAAGGTTTCTATAGAAGGTTTTGCTACAAATCTAGGGTTTCGAAACAGGGAGGCTGCGACGCTGGATATCGGTGGCGACTAGGTTGCTGATCGGTTGATTAGGGATAAGACCAGTGGTGAGGATGAACGGTGGTGCTGGTTCAGGCGGAGTGCGACTCGCCAATTTTGGGATGCGACAACACTAGATCTTGGCGGTGATTGGACTGCTGATCGGGGCACAAGGGATGAGATTTGTGCTGAGGACGGACATTAGTGTTGGTTCGGACGGAGGTGGAGAGCGGCTCGTCGGACCTAGTATGTGTATGATCACACTGCTTTCTTGTCATAAATTTTCGAATCTGGTATATATTTGACCAATAGCAAGACAATCATAGTGACTAGATTGTCAATTTTCCTTTAAAAAAGGGATGTGGTGTGGGGAAGATGGTGGAGGATCTGAAAATTATTGAGACACAAGAAAAAGAGGTGGAGGATGAGGTAGTGGACGACATGGCGTTGGCAAAAAATGGAGAGGAGATTGTCAATGAGGGGTTGGATGGATTTTCGACCTGATGAGGACTTGGTGGGGTGGCAAGGTGGTGCGGGAGATGATTTTTATGTTTGTTTCAGTTATAATTTTAGTTTAGAGGTGGTTATGGTTTTAGTCTTTAGTACTTTGGTTTGTCATTTGAATTATTATGTTTGTTTGTTTTGTTTTTGGCCATAACGGGTTGAATGCAACTCGGAGCTTGATTTTTTATGTTCTTTTTTTGAATCATGTTTTCATATTAGGGTTGAGGGGTGATATTAGGAGAAGAAATTGTCTCGCGTCTTATGAGACTACAGTTCGGGAATGGAGACTCCTAGTTGTTCCCGACTCGGATTAAGAGAATAGATCTTATATAAGATTATTACTTTTGTATACGCTGGACAACGCTCGCCATCTATTAATACTATTATCTATGGTTCAAAAAAAACAAAAAAAAACAACAGGGAAACTCTTTTTTTATTTTTCGGTATAGACAAAGACTGAGCGGGATGTCTTTATTTAACAAGAACAATGAATTTTATTAATCAGCATGGGAAAATACTGATAGCTAGGCCCATTGTGAGACTGTTAGTCCAGCCCAAACCCATATAGGAGTATCAATAAGTTAATAAGCCCACATGTTGAAGAACCGGAGAGTAAAGCAAACCGGGTCCAGACCGGCTATAGCAATGAGTATCTTCTCCAACCTCCACTTTAGGCAATTTAATTATAGCCATTACGGCATCACCATTACCTTACCAGAGTGGTTTTTCACTATTGTCTTCCAGTCCCTCCCTTTTCTCTTCTTCTTCTCTCTTCGCGGTTACCAAAAGCAGCAAGGAACAACCACCTCATAAGCATCAACAGTTCCAAATGCGCTTCCTCTCCCCAATCCGCCATTGCTGACTGACTCTGCTCCTCAGTCCTGACCTCTCTGACTCATTCCCAAAAAACACATTAACCCACTGTTTTTAATTTTTCCATTTCACTCAGAGATTCTCTGCTGCCGCAATTTATGGCGCGCCATTAAAGCACCTGAGCCCTCCCTCACCTTGCAGCAGTCGAAGCTTTGTCTCGTTCTTCACGCTTACTATTCTCACTAAGCTCAATCAAAGGTAAGGCTACTCCATCTTTCTGCTTCTTCTTTTGGTTTTAGTTTTTTCAGGTTCGGTTCGATTCTCTAACAACTGCAATGTATATAGATAGATTTTGATTTTCCTCTTTGTCCCGACAGAACATCGCTCGAAGAATTTGGGAAAATGCTGACGTGTATAGCTCGCTCCAAGCAACTCGGTGAAGACCCAATGAGTCAGCTCGATGACTCAGTCCCCGGCGCCTCCAACAAGCAGCAGCAGCAACAACACGCAATCAAATCTCTCACCACTCAGGTTAAGCCCAATTTCAATTTCAAATTCGAAACCCTAACCTCTCGCTTCTCACTCACTCACTCTTTTTCATGTTCTCTGATTTGAGTTTTTTTTTTTTTTTTTTTTTTTTTTGTAGCTTAAGGACATGGCGTTGAAGGCGTCCGGGGCGTACCGGAACTGCAACCCTTGCACAGCGCCGCCAGGGCAGAGCCGATTGAAAGGCGCGGCCGAGTCGGACGCTGATTCCGATCGGTTCCGGTGGTCGTACCGGCGGACGGGGAGCTCGAGCTCGACGACGCCGAGGACGACTTGGGGGAAGGAGATGGAAGCGAGGCTGAAGGGAATTTCGAGCGGCGAGGCAACACCGATATCGGCGAGTGGGCGCCGAGTCGACCCGGTTGTTTTCGTGCAGGAGAACGAGCCCAAGGAGTGGGTCGCTCAGGTCGAGCCCGGTGTTCTCATCACCTTCGTCTCGCTCCCTAGCGGCGGAAATGATCTGAAGCGGATACGGTTCAGGTACGCTCTCGCGGTTCCTCCGTTGATCAGAAACTTTCAACGGTTCTGATTCGTTGTTTCTAATCACTTGATTTTTGATCATTTATTGAGCCATTGAATGCCATTGCAGTCTGCAGAGTAACTGCCTGATTTCAATCAGACAGTGCCTGTGGTTTTTAGCGTGAGATTGTTTGCACCATATAATTCATTACAGAGTATTATATTGCATATAGTAGTTTAGACACACACATCACATTCATGGCTAGTGGTGGTGTTTGGATTCCTGGAAAATACTTTTCTTGAAACTATTATTTTGCTTATTTGTCTTATGGGGTCAATGAAATCCCCTGATTTTGAACTACCCATGAGACTAAAGATTGGAAATTTGAGCTGGGTTGGCTTGTCAGCCACTAAAGTAGGAAAAAATTACTTATTTTTGAATTCTGATAGAATGATGAGAGCATTTTTGGGTGGGGGTGGTGCGGAGGGACCTACAGCAAACCAGTAAAAATACCACGCCCTTGTGAGAAAGTGAAAAAGAAGTAGAAAGAAAGTCCAAAAGGAGGAAGAGGAGTGATTGTGCTTGTTGGTGTCTTGGTGATGGTGGTGGTGTTGGTGGGGGCTGTTTCTTGAATCTTTTGATTGTGTTGGAGGGAAGCTTTTCTCTGAGCATTGTCCAAGTAGTGTCGGGTGAAGCCTCTTTTTTATTTACAAAATTTCTTCACGCCTACCTGATTCTCCGTAGCTTTGTCATCTTCTCACACCATTCTTTTCTTTATTTTAAAGCTTTCTTTTTGTCATTTTTGCCTAACATACCCACAACAAATTCATATATTCACATGTCAATCCAAAACTGTGTACAAGACAAAATGTGACCATGCAATAAGCCAATGTTGGCAGCGGACGAGGACATTGTAATGTAGACTACCTACCTATCCTTGTCTTTGATTTTAATTTTGTTTTTCTCTGGGGACAATAACAGTAGTAGTGGGAGGATGAAGATCATGGAAGAAGGCATGGTCTGTTGCTGGATCTTCATTTTACTGTTCATGCATGTTCAATCAATCAATCTCATCCACTTTCCTGGATAAAAATCTGTTCTTGTTGTATCAGTACTAACAGTATTGGGTTGTTCAGTTGACTCTATTACTGAAATAATGCACATATAGGTATTCCAAATGATTTGGTTTATTCATTATTGCAGGGTATTGTTAGGTGTAAAATGTTAAAAAAAAATCAATTAGTTCCTTTTCTTTTTTGGGGACCCCACTTCCTTTTTATTTGATCAGACAGACACCCCCAATCTAATGTTAATGTGGCCACTATAGAAAACTAGTTTATTCATTCCCATGCACCAAAAGGCAGTTTTAGCTTTAACCTTAGGATGCCCTCTTGTCAAAAGTATCCAATCCCAACCCCAATTATGGGGCCTAACAGAGTTTAACTACAGTTTTAGACATAACTCTCCAATGATAGATCAAATTTTCTAATCAATTGAACCCATGTTTCTACCAAACAGAGCAAGCAGATAGACAAATATAGCTGTATGAAACTGAGAGCTACCAGTATGGTTTGGGTTCAAGATTTTTAGAGGCAAGTGGACTTCTTACTCTGATCCTTTTGAGAGGAGAATAGACTGGACTGTGGAGTGTGGACTAGACATTAGTTTTTCACCATTTACTACTGAATTCTGTGATTTACTGTTGCTTTGCCTTCACTGCACATTGTGATGACCATGGGCCTGCCAGCTAAATCTGACTTCTTGTGTAGTAATTTTATGAGCACCAGCACTTCTCTCAACTCTGGTTTATTTTTCTATGACCAGTCGGGAAATGTTTAACAAGTGGCAAGCCCAAAGATGGTGGGCAGAGAATTATGACAAGGTTATGGAGCTTTACAATGTTCAGAGGTTTAACCGCCAAGCTTTCCCACTTCCTACCCCACCAAGATCTGAAGATGAGGTGAGCTCTGAACCATGCTGTTTAGTTTACATCAAATATGATCATGGAAAATTGTTTATCTCATGTTGGAAATATTGCAGCTACGTTTCTAATGGTAACTTCAGTTGATTAGTTGGAAATTAGCAATCCTGTTTTGACTGCTAACCAACAGTAGAGCTATGCACACTTTTTTTCTTCTCCTTTCTATTCCAGTGGTCTCATTGTTTTCTCTTATAACAGAGCTCAAAGATGGAATCTGCAGAAGCCAGCCCTGTAACACCACCCCTAACCAAAGAACGCTTACCTCGTAATTTATACCGCCCAACAGGGATGGGCACGGGCTACTCATCCTCAGATTCATTTGATCCCCACTCAACACAATCCCGCCATTACTGTGATTCGGCTGGTTTTGCCTCAACCCCAAAACTCTCTAGCATTAGTGGCACCAAGACAGAGACATCGTCCATGGATGCTTCTATAAGAAGTAGTTCGTCAAGGGAGGCAGACCGCTCGGGAGAACTATCCATCAGCAATGCCAGTGACCTTGAGACTGAGTGGGTTGAACAGGATGAACCAGGGGTCTACATCACTATTAGGGCATTGCCAGGGGGCAAACGGGAGCTCAGACGAGTCAGATTCAGGTGAGCTTCTATGATAACTCCTGCTACAGACCCTTAATCTTCCATGATGCATGGAATTTGAAATTTAATAATGAGGTGCAGCTGATAGTTGTTACCATGGAAAAATATCGCCTGCCGAACAAAAATGCTTGTGCAAGGTTTCTGCATGGTCTTGAAACTATGCATATTTGGCGCCCCATATAACTGTCATTACGTTAAGTAATTTAGTTTTGGATGTTTACCATGTAACCAGATTAGTTCAGTCATCAGGACATTTAGCCATCCATAGGTTAGGTATTGACACAACTGGAGAATCCTGAGTGTTCATGTGCCTAGTTGAGACCCATAATGAACAAGTCCACGGGATGAAATTGCACTTGCTGATTTTTGTTGCATTCTTCATTCTGTCTTAGAGTTGGTAAGTATTTGATAATATATACGACGGCTCTTCATAAAAGCCACACAAGTTGAAGTTTTGAGTACTTATGTTTCAGAAAGAGCTACGATTACGAGAATATGTGAATTGACTCAGGGGCACCTTGTTTCCTGCATGATATATATCAAAGGGCCATGATGGCGGTCCAACTTATTATCTATTATAATATAAGTTGCCAACTAAAAGGAACAAAATAATTGCAGTTAAATCTTTTACCAAAAGCATTATTACTGCAGTTGATAATGGTATTCCCACTACTTGTTTTCCTTTGTAGTTGTTATGAGTGGTTTGAATTAACTTTTTGAGCATGCAAGTATCATGATTTTGTTTGTTAAATTGTTAATTGACTGGAATGATTTGGTTACACACATGGTGCAGCCGAGAAAGATTCGGGGAAATGCATGCTAGGCTGTGGTGGGAAGAGAATCGAGCCAGGATACATGAGCAATACTTATAATTGGAGTAAATCGAAGAGGTGGTGATGCGAAGAAGAGTGGATTTCTCAATTCCTTTTGGCATACTAGTAAGTGAAGTGAAATCTATACCTAAAGCTAGCTAATATATGATGGAACAAGGGTGATGGATTTAGTTTTATTAATAACTTGTTTTGGTGGATGGAAGGAATGAGATCAGTTGTGTTAATGGATGTAAAATCATATAGCAATGAAAAAACATGTTTTCTTTTACTCTTACTTGGTCCTACAATGTGTATTTGCACATTAAGCTTGATGCAAATTACACAATCTTAGCTTAATATAAGGGTCGAGTTTATACAGAAACTTGCAGCAGACTCAAATCGAAATCTATAGGTGGGTGAGAAGTCACTTCTAAAATAAGTAATGGTAGCATCAAATTTTGAGGAAAGAGTACCATCAAAGGGGGGCTTCATGGCATCGGTGGTTGACACTCCTTTTATATATTATGCCAACTTTTTATTATTAGGTAGGATTTTATTGTAGTAATATTAATATTCTCTCCATTTTAAGAGTGACTTTCTGATTTTCAAAACTTAAGGCCATGTACCTTGGGCTATAAGGCTCGCTGCACACATCAATGATCGAACAAGCACGCCATTCTCGTAGGGTAATTGATTTGACATGTGTCACGTGAGCTCATTTCTTCTCATTGCCTCCAACGTGATTTCAAACGTTTTTCAGGAGCTCTCTTGAATTACACACCTAACAATTTTTTTTCCAACAAGCTTCCATTCAAGCCACATCTCCATGGGAACTCTCACCTTCACTTGAACTCCTCAAAAGAGAACATCATCAACACTTAACAAAATTTACCCAAAGATTGATGCCTTCCTTCATGGAACACCACTTCCCTTCAACAACCCTTGCATGAATGACTTTACCGTCAAGTCACTGCACTTACCATGACATCACTTCCGACCAATCATAAAATGACTTTTTGTCATCTCCACATACTTTATGAGTATAAATACTTCTCTACCCAGTAGGTAAAAAAGATCAATGGCAGACTTAATAAATTGATTTGTCACATTCAAACATTTTATTTTACTAATTATCTTTCTACTTTACTTGTTTGTAGTGTTCACTTTCAAAAGGGTAAAGATATATATTCTCACATGGTAGATGATACCATGACACATAC
Source organism: Pelargonium myrrhifolium (assembly GCA_036897405.1). Lineage (NCBI taxonomy): Eukaryota > Viridiplantae > Streptophyta > Magnoliopsida > Geraniales > Geraniaceae > Pelargonium > Pelargonium myrrhifolium. The sequence continues at coordinate 7,690 of JAYMTK010001939.1, read as the reverse complement.
ATACTAAGATTCATTTAACGATATATTCTCCTCATGATGTGCATGCCTAGATTTGAAAGCTCTCAAGCGAACTCAAATCCATTGTTAACATTGGTTTAAAACAAATATTAGACTCTAAGTGTTAGACATATAATAAACACAATATATATAGCTGACTTTCTTTTGCCTTGCCAAAATAAATGACTACACATACTATGGAATTGAGTAATAAATAAATACTTTATGACTAATAAACTTCATAGGGTTACAAGTCTCAAATATATACACACACATATATATATTTTGTTAAAATAATGCTAACAAATGAAACTTGATAACAAAACAAAAATGTATCAATTAAAATAATGAGTAAATTATGGTGGATGCATTCACTCAAACTTTATTTACGTGGAACATGATGAGCATACATTTATTTAAGGTTATAATAAATCAAAAATGAAATAGTAGCAATTCATTCATGTATAGTTGTGATGAATTATTATTGGGTATTTGGGTTTGGGTATGCAGAGTAGTCTGGGCAAATGAGGAGGAGACGTACATGGGCCTGGACGTTGACGCAGACGTGGATGGCAATTATTATAATGAAACAAGCCTCCTCGCCCATCCGCATCCGCATGGCATGGTCTCAGGTACATATATTTTATTGGTTTATTTGGACTTGGTGCATCCGCATCATACACCCTCCACCTCACACTCACACTCACTCCTTCTTCTTCTTCTTCTGCACCGCATCTTATACCCAAACACAACACCACCAACAATGCCTTCACAACCCATGACCTCATCATGCTCCCTCTTCAAGCTTTCTAAATGTATATATATATATATTATTCACATTTCTCATTTAAGTACACACATATCTAACGTTAATACGTTTCAATCTAAATATCTATACAAACGTATTTTTTGATAACACACCAATTGATTCTAATTTTGACTTGCAAGTTGCAACTCAACTGAACTGAATTCAAAGTTAATGTTCGAACTGAAGTTACTGATCGGTTGCGTCCGTCTCGTTTTGATTGTTCAATAAATACATCTCCCAAAGATTGGAGTTATAATTGGGTTGGGCTTTGATGACAAACTAAAAAATCAATACAACTCTCTGGTTGGAGTAAATTAGTTTGTTCTTATTTCTTCTCATTCATTGTCTATTTTTAGTTGCAATTATGGCCTTTAATTTCTTTTTGACCTGATACATTTTAAACATTTCTCCCAAAAATGAGAAATCATACTCTCTTTTTTGGATAGCTAGCCATGAAGTGGAGACTCAAGAATATGTTTTTAGATTAACAGAAAACTTATCTCAATGAGTTGGGTGAACTGTGAAGCCTTGTTTTGTTCTCACACAGACAAAGGAACACGGTGCAGAGTTGAAGCCTGCGACTCTAAACTGTAGGTAGAGCCAATGGGGCCTCTCTAGTTTCAACTATGGCCCAACAATTTTTAGGCCTACAGGCTAAAAACATTGTTCTGCCCAAAATAATCCCACACTCCCTATTTCAATCCCAAGACGAAACCTGTATATTTGTTCTCCCGTATTTTGTAATTATATTGTGTAGCGCAACCTAACAAGTTTAGTAAACGAATTATGCTCGTGTTACACCTCCTAAACATGCACGCACGTTGTAATGTTGTGACAAGACCAACACGCCCACTAAAGGATATAATTGTAAATTAATTCCAAAAACGCGCCAAATGCGTTGAATCGTGTCATGTCAAACGTGTTGGTTCTATTGTTCAAAATGTGATATTTAAAATTATGCCAATCATATTGTGTCAACACGACTCTTCTTATCGTGTTTAGTATGCTGGATTTGTGTTTTGTGTTCGTAAACGTGTCGTCTTTGTGTTTGACAATGCTATCAGAGGCTAAATCATGAACTAGTCAAAGCCTTTATTTTCTCCTATTTTATAGTAGTTGTTATATGCTTCAAAGTGGTACATTTGTATTTTAAATAGCTTGATCATCTCCTATCATGATGTTGATATTCTGTTACACATCTCTGTATATATACTGTTTATAATTCTCAATGAAATACAGAAAGCAATTACTCTAACCTTAGTACTTCTTTATGGTATCAGAGCTTCAAAACTCAAACGAGTGATTCCCTCCACAGATTCAAAAACACAACAGCCAATCTCAATGGCCCCTAACTCCCAAACACCCTCCGTTGTAAGCTCCGAAACTAGCACCATCTCTGCTCTCAACACATCTCAACTCATCCAATTCAATCCAGCCAGCCAGCTTCCAATTAAACTAATTGGAAGTCACAATTTTTCAACTTGGAAAGCACAATTTTCCATGCTTATGCATGGACATGACCTTTTTGGTTATCTTGATGGTTCCCAATTAGCACCAGCAAAAACCATCACTCAAAACAATCAAGAAGTTGGCAATCCTTTGTACAAGATATGGTTTAGGCAAGATCAACTCATTCAGAATGCCTTAATGGCTTCTGTTGATCCGACGATTGCACCTTCAGTAGCTTCTGCTCTCACTTCTAAAAAAGCATGGGACTCTCTTCATGCAGCTTTTGCCAACAAATCTCACACACGCATTTTCAGTCTCAGAGATCAACTTAATCACGTGTCCAGAAATTCTAAGACGGTTGCTGAATACTTGCGCGAGATTCGAACAATTTCTGATGAACTGGCCACTGCTGGCGCTCCAATTTCAATTGAGGAGCTTATCGTCAAGATTTTAAGTGGATTAGGCTCTGAGTTCAGAGAAATCTCAGCAGCCATTCGAGCAAGAGACTCTCCAATTTCTTATGAAGAGCTATTCGATAAGCTCACAGATCACGAACTATTTCTCAAACATGAAGAACTCAAGAAGACATCATCAATTACTGCTGTTGTTGCTCAAAAAGCTTCCAATATCAATGTGGTACCCAAGCAAAACAGGAGGTCTCATCCATCTCCACAATGGCGTACACAACCTACCCGAAACTTCGGCAACTTCAACCAACAATGGCGCCCATCTTTTTCTACTGGTCCACAATCTCGTGTACGTTGCCAATTATGTGATCGATTTGGTCACGTCGCTCGGGTATGCCGTTCCCGGTCTCACAATCATCTAGAAGCCAAAGCTAATTTTGTTGCCAACCCCAATCAATCAAATAGCCCTTGGGTTGTCGACTCTGGTGCATCCCATCATATTACTTCCGACTCGAATAATCTGGCACACGTTCACGACTATCATGGTCCTGAAGAAATTTCTATGGGTGATGGTAATTCTATTCCAATTTCTCACAGTGGTAATACTCAATTATGTGCATCAAACTATAGATTTCATTTGTCTAATACTCTTTGTGCTCCTGCAATTAAAAGAAATTTAATTTCTGTTTCTCAATTCTGTCGTGATAATCTAACTTCCATTGAATTTTTTCCATCTCATTTTTGTGTGAAGAATCTGAGTTCGGGAACTTCTCTAGTATGCGGCCGGAATAAAGATGGATTGTACGAGTGGCCTTCTGAAACTGCGATACCATGTCAAATTCCCCGCTCCAACTTGGCCACTCCAAAGTTGCCACTCTACTTGTGGCATCGTCGTTTGGGTCATCCCAACTCGCGTACTTTGAAACTTATTTTAAATCACTTTTCGTTACCATTCTCTTCTTCGGAAACATTTTGTAATTCTTGCTCTAGCAATAAAGCTCATAGGTTGCCATTTTACAAAAATACGTTACAAAGTGTTCGACCTCTTCAAACTCTTTTCAGTGATTTATGGGGACCATCACCTGTTCTATCCATTGATAAAAAATTATACTACGTCATTTTTGTTGATCACTTTACCAAATACATTTGGTTATATACTCTCAAGACAAAAAATGAAGTCCAAAATGTCTTCAAAACATTTCATTCTTTGGTAGAAAGATTTTTTGGCACTAAACTACTTTCTTTTTACACTGATGGTGGTGGTGAATTTGAAGGACTCAAATCTTATTTCAATTCTCAAGGTATTGAGCATCTTGTTTCTCCACCTTATACTCCACAACGGGTTGCTATTGCAGAACGTCGCCACCGACACATAATAGAAACAGCCAAAACTCTCCTTCATCAAGCCTCTCTCCCATCTAACTTTTGGTCATTTGCTTGCCATCATGCAACATATCTCATCAATCGACTCCCAACACCAAACCTCAACAATCAATCTCCCTATCACCTCTTATTTGGAGACACACCAAATTATTTCTCACTTCGAACTTTTGGTTGTCTTTGTTATCCTTGGCTCAAACCATACACAACTCATAAATTGCAAGCACGTTCTAAACCTTGTGTATATGTTGGTTTTTCACTAAAGCACCACTGCCATCAATGCTTTGATCCAATTTCCTCCAAAATCTTTCTATCAAGAGATGTTTTGTTTCATGAAGATATTTTTCCTTTTAAAACAATGTTCTCTGCTTCTCAATTTAATTTTTCAACAGTTACTTGGGATGTCCTTGGTGTTCATGACATCCAATCCCCGGGTCCTACGGTCTCCCAACACAGTTCATATGATATTCCATTACCCATTAATGTTTCTTTGCAGGCACCCGTACCATCCAATTTGCCCGGTTCCACCGCACACAGAGGAGATCACAACTCAAGTTCGACACCGCCATCACCTTCCACATCTCCTCAAATAACACACCATGAACCATATACTACAACACAATCCTCACCTACTACCTCTCCTTCATCAACACACCATGAACCAACTAACGTCTCTCCTCCACCAACACACCATGAACCAAATAATGCTTCGCCTCAACCACCCCATCATGAACCAAATCACTTCCAAATTCCTCCACCCCGTGTAGTTACTAGGTCCCAAAATAACATTCACAAACCAAAAAAACCTTTTGACTATATGGCCACCTCCTTCTCCATACCTTCTAACCCCCATTCTTTTAAGCAAGCACAAAAGTATCATCAATGGCGTCAAGCCATGAAATCTGAGTTTGATGCACTCTTGAAGAACCACACGTGGGACTTGGTACCCTTACCTTCCACCAATAATGTTGTTGATTGCAAATGGCTTTTCAAAATAAAACATAAGCCGGATGGTTCCATTGATCGTTACAAGGCTCGGCTTGTAGCGAAAGGCTTTACACAGATACCTGGCCAAGATTATCACTCTACCTTCAGTCTGGTAATCAAACCGACAACTATTCGTCTTGTTTTATCTTTGGCAGTACAAAATCAATGGTTGATGCACCAATTGGATGTCAATAATGCTTTTTTGCAAGGGCACTTAGAGGAAGATGTTTACATGCGCCAACCACCTGGTTTTGAACATCCTGATCTTCCACATCATGTCTGCAAATTAAAAAAGGCCATTTATGGCCTTAAGCAGGCACCACGGGCATGGTATACAGAATTGACAGATTTTCTTCTTCATATGGGCTTTATGAAGTCACAATCTGATAACTCCTTATTCATTATGCATCACATTGGCCATACTGTGTTTATCTTAATATATGTTGATGACATTATTGTTACCGGCAGCAATTTAACCATTGTTCGGCAGGTTATCAGATCACTTTCTAGCAGGTTTTCTCTAAAAGATTTGGGTGTCTTGAACTACTTTTTGGGTGTTGAGGTACTTCATAGAGATGGTGGTCTCATTCTCACACAAACCAAGTACATCATGGATCTTTTATTGGAAACAAACATGCATGAAAGCAAGGGTGTTCTAACCCCCATGAGTTCCAACATTGCACTCTTACATGACAACAATGCAGAGACTATTGATGCTACGGAGTATCGGCGCATACTTGGTAAACTTCAATACTTGTCGTTTACGAGACCCGATATCTCATTTGCCGTCAATAAATTGTCTCAATTCATGCACAACCCAAGGCAACCACATTGGCAAGCTGTTAAGAGGGTCCTCCGGTACCTTAAATACACAGCTTCTCATGGTTTAAAAATAGGGAGTCAAAAATCACATACACTTAGTGTTTATTCTGACTCTGACTGGGCTGGAAATCCTTCGGATCGAACTTCTACCACTGGATATATTGTGTATTATGGCAACACTCCAATAAGTTGGTCCTCCAAAAAGCAAAGAGCAGTGGCTAGATCATCTACCGAAGCTGAATATCGTGCGGTTGCGGGTGCGTTAGCTGAAACCAATTGGGTGTTAAATATTTTACGGGAACTTCGGGTCATTCTCCCGGCTCCACCAATTCTTTATTGTGACAATGTTGGTGCTACATACTTATGTCACAATCCTGTTTTTCATAGCCGTATGAAACATATTTCCATCGACTTTCATTTTGTTCGGGAACAAGTTCAAAAGAAGATCATTGATGTGCAACATGTTCATGCCGCCGATCAGATCGCTGATACCTTCACTAAGCCACTGTCTAAGTCTGCATTTTATCAGCATTTTGACAAGTTAGCAGTTGTTGACACAACCTCTAACTTGAGGGGGCATATCAAAGACTAAATCATGAACCAGTCCAAGCCTTTATTTTCTCCTATTTTATAGTTGTTGTTATATGCTTCAAACTGGTATATTTGTATTTTAAATAGCTTGATTATCTCCTATCATGAGGGTGATATTCTATTACACATCTCTGTATATATACTGTTTATAATTCTCAATGAAACATAGAAACCAATTACTCTAACCTCAGTACTTCTTTAGGACCAACTAGAAAGATGTTCATTAACTCTGTCTGAATCCACACCTCAACAAACTCATCCAATGCCCCCAAATGTCAAAACTTCTCTCAATAATTGTTGTTCCTTTCTCCAATTCTTGTCATATATTCTCCTCAACCCCACATTACATATTATAATTAACCTATTATTCACTCTCCTAAGTGTAAACAGGTTGCTAGGTTCAGATTCAAAGCTCCAATGTCCCTAAACCATCTTTCATCCCCTGTCCTTAGTTGTTGGTTTTAGCTTATTTTCAAGATGTTAGTCCAACTAATCTTCTTTCTTTTCTTTTTTGCTCGGCGATGCCGACACTTGAATGAGATTTGAACCTGACACATCTGAAGAAATCAAAGCGTCTTAAACCGCTTGGCCTGATAGATATTGGTGCTAGTCCAATTAATCTAAGAAAATTAGGATACAGTGAAGAGCATTGACTAATCAACTTTTGGACTTTGTATTAGAACTCATTACTGAGTGGATTTTGATTGGAAAAATGTTAAATTTGAGCTTAAAACTGGGGAATATATTCAACTGGAAAGATGAGAATAGAATCTCTCTTTTCTATATATTCTTTGTCCCATATTGGTGTTTCAAACCTAAACACTAATGGACTTGTAAATAGTCTAAAAGAGAGGAGACTAGCCAAAGCCCGCATGTACGCATTTCAGACCGGGTTGGGTTTTGTTTTTGTTCACAAATACCGGCATTAGGAGAAATACTCAGGTCTTGAGTCTTATCCTTTTGGGCTGAATTTTAAGAGCACCTACGATGTTTATTATTTCTCGTGGATGTTGAGAGGAGAAAGAGTGTACCACATGATTTAGCAATATTTTTAGCGTTTTATCCTCTAACGTCTGGTATGATAAATTGTAATGAAAGAGAAAAATGTCATAATCAAATTTAGCATTGGGTGCTAAATTTAGCATCTTCTCTAATGTTTAACATATTGAGTAATTGCACATAAACTCCTTGTATTTTACACATTTTGTACATGAATATCCTAAAGTTTTATTTTAACTTTGGACTACCT
>JAYMTK010001938.1:0-15040 GCA_036897405.1 Pelargonium myrrhifolium | reverse complement strand
AGGGTTGAGGGGTAATATGAGTATTATACAAAAATGGGGGTATCATGTGATCTACACATGTTAACGAAATGGGAATATTCCGTTAACTTTGACGGAAAACAGATCACACAAATAAAGGGGTAGTCCAATGTCCATTTTTAAAAGAGGAGAGGTCATCTATTTTAAGTGCATAACATGGGAGGGTCATCTGTCATTTCCCCTTCATTTTATTAAATGATTGAAAATGTGGTGGTACTTAAGTTCTGTTCTCCGATCAGTCGACTTCTCCCGCGAAGGCATATAAATATATACCGCTCGGTACTTATACGTTGAATTTTTTCCATAAAAGTATAGATCCTTTAAGTTTTTCTCCGCCTGTCATATACTCAATTACTCAAATATAGAAAAATTGAAACTCACATATCAATTGTTCTGCAAGGTATAGATAAAAGTCTTTAACAGTGTCATAGGTAAAAGTCATGAGAAAAATAAATGATATAAGTCTGAAATTTCTTCTACCGCTACGTACTTATACGCTGAAATTTCTTCTATAAAAGTATAGATCCTTCAAGTTTTTCTCCGTCTGTCATATACTCGATCACTCAAATATAGTAAAATTGAAATTCACATATGAATTGTTCTGCAAGGTATATAGATAGAAGTCTTTAACAGAGTCATAGGTAAAAGTCATGAGAAAAATAAATGATATAAGTCTAATAAAACTAATATACATAATATAATAAATAGCAATATGGGTATCAGTCTACAAATATAATTATTTATATCCATTTTATTCTTCATAGAATCTATAGGTAGTACCAATTTGTATTCTAAACAATGTGCCAAAATGAATACAGAAGTGCATACTAACTGCAGATACATACTTAAACTTAAACAAGCACTTCAAGATCTGTTCCTGAACCAAAATCAATCCCCACAAACTGTTGATTCTCAGAAGTACAAACTGTTGATTCAAGAGCTTTCTATGCAACGCAAGTCATCTTTATCACCCAATGCAAAAATTTAAGTGCATATTAACGTAATGAAAAATCTAAAAATGATACTTCTGCCTACAGATTTCATTTCATCATAGGGCGTTTCATGACTTTGCAGAGCTAGTTTATGGTTTGATTTAACATCATGAATTAGCTTATTATGATAATGCATACAAAAACTAGGCCAAAATAGTATGAAGATAGGTCATCAAGATAGAACAAAAGCAATACAAGGATCGGGTCAATGCTAAAAACTGAAACAAATTGATTTAGTGGATCAATGCACCTCAGTTTTGCAAATTCATCCACTTGACAAGTGATGTTCTAGTACACGATAACCCATTCTTGGGCTTTATTGCGCCATCATTCCAATAGGCAACAGACTTCATCCCCAAGGAATCAAAGAGAACTACATCATATATATGCAAAATCTTATAACCATTTTGTTAAAAATGGGAAAACCCTTTCGAGTTTGGGGAATTCAGTCTGCTAAAGCCAAAGCCCCAAGAACCCTGATTCATATGGTCATTACTACCTCCCCTTAACCACATTGGATGCATTTTCCACTTACTATATCATATCATGTTAGCTTAATAAATCTCTAAATTCTGATTAGATAATCTGAATGAAATTATCATAGCATTTTGTTTTGTCCCAAAGTTTCCATTTGCTATTAAGGTGAGAAGATATTAGAAGTCAAGCATTGAAGATATAGAGACAAATCAAAGGCTAAGAGCTCATGAACAAAGCGTTTAAGCTACCAATTGTCTAAAAAGTGAGCAAGTGACTAGCAAAAAAGTTTGTACCTGATGAAGTAACGCTCGAAAGAGTAAGGACTAGAGAGGATTGTGCTCAACTTCCTTGACCAAAAGATGAATAAAGCCAGCAAGCATTGCTTTCTGACCTTCACAGCCAATCTAGCATCTTGCTTCCCCCTACTTAACCTTCTTTATTTGTCACTTTACCTTAAAACTTGTAAAACTAAGACACCTCCGATCATGAATATAACAAAAAAAGATGGTTTGACATTCTCGTCCATTCCACAAATGCAAGGCAGATTATTCGGTCCATTGACCCAATTAATTGTGATCACTAACTCTTTTTCAGACAATTTGATTCATACCTTTCACATTGTAGCTTCACTATAAATTGTGATCAACCTGGCTTCCATGTTCATCACCATCACCCAGCTTCTGTTTTGCTTCTGCACCATAGTTCTCACTTCTCATCAAGTCTCAAAATGGGTCTTATTTGGGCTCATATCTTCTTAATTTTCATTTCTTTTCCCCTGGTTTTCTCTGTTATGATCAATGTCCAGAACCAACCAACACAGTTATATATCATTCGAGTAGAAGACAACATGAAACCACTGGCATTTGATGATGATGAGACCTGGTACCATTCAATTCTTCACAGCCTTGTAGCATCCAAAAGCTCAGGCTCCACCTTCACCAACTCCCAAAAAGAGCTCCTTCATGTCTATAAGACTGTCTTTCATGGCTTCTCCACTCAGCTCACTAAGGCAGAAGCCAATGAGCTCCAGAAGCGCCCCGAGATCATTGGAGTCTTCCCCGACAGAATTCACCACCTCCACATCACTCGGTCACCTCACTTCCTCGGGCTCGAAACTAACAGCTCGGCTGCCCAAACATCAAGGGGAATTGAGCAAGAATCAGATGCCGGATCCAATGTCATCATTGGGGTCTTTGACACCGGGATATGGCCCGAGCACCGGAGCTTCCACGACAATGGCCTGGACCCCATTCCTTCCCGTTGGAAAGGGGAGTGCGTGGAGGGTGAGAAATTCCCCAAAACCCTCTGCAACAAGAAGCTAATCGGCGCCAGGTACTTCACTGCCGGATACCTAGCTTCTGTCAGCAAGGGCATCACCACCAGTGTCAAGTCCGCCAGAGACACCATCGGCCACGGCACACACACCGCTTCCACAGCCGCGGGACGCCTCGTCCCCAACGCTTCGTTACTCGGCTTCGCTAACGGCTCCGCCATGGGAGTCGCACCCAAGGCGAGGATCGCCGTCTACAAGGTGTGCTGGGAAATGGGCTGCTATGACTCCGACATCCTCGCTGGCTTCGACAAGGCCGTTGAGGACGGCGTTGACGTCATCTCCCTCTCCCTCGGCAGCGTCTCCCCCGCCCCCTACGAATTGGACTCGATCGCGACCGGCGCATACGCAGCCGTCAGCAGAGGCATCTTCGTTTCGGCGTCAGCGGGTAATTCCGGCCCGGAACCAGGCTCCGTGACGAACATTGCACCCTGGATCATCACCGTCGGTGCGAGCTCCATCGACCGGCGCTTCCCTGCGGATGTAGTTCTCCGAGATGGCCAGGTCTTCACCGGAACTTCACTCTACAACGGAACTTGGCCGGAAAACAAATATGTCCCTCTAATCTACGCCGGGAAATACTGCCGGTCCAACACCCTAAATCAGAGCCTCGTGAAGGGCAAGATCGTGATTTGCGAAAGAGGAGGCATTTCTCAGGTCCAGGAAGGCCTTGTGGTTGGGAAATTGGGAGGGCTAGGGGTTGTCGTCGTCAACCCGGTGATCGCCGGAGAGAGTCTGATCTCCGAAGTGTATCTGACCCCAGGGCTCTTGATCACCTACTCGAACGCGACCAAGCTTCTTAACTACACGGGTTCGTCCAAAAACCCGAAAGCCCGGTTAGCTTTTCGCGGGACCCAACTCGGTGTCAAACCCGCCCCAGTAGGGACCTTTTTCTCGTCCCGTGGGCCCAACCTCATCTCCGGGTACATCATGAAGCCCGACGTGACCGCACCGGGCCTCGACATCTTAGCAGCCTGGCCCAATGGGCTTTCCCCGTCCGGACTGTACGAAGACAAGAGGCGGGTCGAGTTCAACATCATATCCGGCACTTCTATGTCGTGCCCCCACGTGTCGGGCCTTGGGGCCCTCTTAAAAGGGGCCCACCCTGATTGGTCTCCGGCGAGGATCAAATCGGCGATGATGACCACCGCCTACACGCGAGACAATAACGGTAATCAAATTTTAAACGATCTTGACTACAAGGAGACCGGTACTTGGGGAATCGGGTCTGGACACGTGGACCCCAGCAAAGCACTCGACCCAGGGCTAGTCTACGACATTACCGAAGACGATTACTTCAAGTTTCTTTGCGCCTCGAATTTAAGTGACACAACGATCAAGAAAATAACGCTGAGGAAGCGAGTGAACTGTGCCGAAACGGCGCCGGATCAGAAGCCGTGGAACTTGAACTACCCGGCGATCTCGGTGGTTTTCAACGTGTCCAACTCATCCGAGTCTATAAAGCAAACGGTGGAGGTCACGAGGACGGTCACACACCTAAGCGACAATCCTGCTACGTACGTGGTGACGGCGTCTCCGCCGGAGGGGTGGAGGGTAGAGATTACGCCGGAGGAGTTGGTTTTCAAAGGGAAGGAGGAGAAGCAGAGCTACGTGGTCAAGATTTATGGGGAGTCTCCGGGGACGAAGGATGCGTTTGGGAAGCTGACGTGGACCGATGAAGAGAAGAAGCATGACGTTGTTTCACCCATTGTGGTGACATGGTACAACCAGACAGACATGAACCGATGAGGATACAAATCTAAGATCTCTCTCACCTTAAAATTATAGATATGGAATTTATGAAATAAAATGAGAAGTCATTGATTTTGGTTTTTTTCTTTGCTATGAACAACTCCATTAGGAGAATGAAGAAAGATACTATTACCAAGCTGATTATTGTAAACATTACTCGAACCATATTCAAGTAACTTACAAATTCAACAAAAATATACTAATGACATCGGCCTAAGGAGTGAAATCTGCAATGCTATCTTCTAATGTTCTTGATTACAGTAATTAGCAAGAAACTAATAATGAGAGTAGCAGAACTAGACATGATCAGAAAATATTGTCCAGGCACATACATTTCAACAATTCACAGCCAATCTAGCATCTGATTTTCATTAGTACAAACATCAGATGGCCCTAACTTCCCAAGTGTGAGTGTTTTTGGGTTCCCATCAAAGAATACAATACTCATTAGGACTCTGTAATTGTATATCAAGGACTCTTCTACAACAGATTCTTCTACTTTTTTGAACTTGGTTGCATTTTGTGTATCTCTCCCTATATAATCTCCACAGTTCATGCTCAGATCTGCATTTTAAAGTTTATGAAAATACTTATATGTTCAATATATGTGTATCCATTGAACAGTTTTTATTTGGTGAAGTACTCAAAATTGTGACAAGATATTATACTCCAATTATGACAATTTAAGGTAAATGAACGAGATATCAGGAGCTCTGATGGGTATCCAATGAATCTTGCTCAAATTTTATGACCCTTAAAAATAGTATAGCTTAAATCCAGCAGCAGATATAGACTAAAAAAAGAGTAGTGTGTTCAAAAATGAAATGTACAGCTACATCATGAGCACCTGGCCGTTATTGACCACCATCGTATATCCTCTGTTTGTGTGTGGACGAACACATCGGACCCATCCTTATACATGAATCCAATTTCTTGATTCCCACAAATGTCTCTTCCTTTTACATTCCTGCTGTTCGATAACAACAACAACCCACATTATCAATGACCCAGTTCCTGTTCTTGCATATCATTCTCCTGCTTCGCATTTTCGATTTCATTTTGTTTGCTTGATTGATTTGAGAGAGAACCCATTGATCATTGTGTAGGTGAGATTTTGGGTTCTTTTCTCTTCAATCTTGATCCATGTCAGAACTGGGTTCTGGGGTTCTTTTGAAGCTTCTTGAAGATATAGATTTTGAGGACGACGATGATGATGATGGTGATGATCTTCAAGAGGCACCACCTAACGTCATTCGAAAACCCGTGTTGTTACAGATCAGAAGCATCATTCCTGTGTTGGAAGAAGGAGATCTTTGGCCCAACCAGGGGTTTTATTTGAAGGTTTCAGATTCCACCCACGCACTGTTTGTTTCTTTGCCTCAAAGAGAACATGAGATGATTATGAGTAACAAATTGCGACTGGGACAGTACATTTATGTGGATAGGTTGGAGGCAGCATCCCCTGTGCCAATGCTTAAAGGGGTGAGGCCTGTCGTGGGGCGGCATCCGTGTTTTGGAAATCCTGAGGAACTCAATTCCTTGAAGAAACCAGGAAGGTGTCCTGCTGCTTCTGATGTGGAAGACAGCATTGATGTGAAGAAGAGATCTCCTCGAGAGAGACACTGGAGGGATAGGAAATCATTGGACAACATGTCTAGAAAAGGTGATGGTGAGAAGGAAATTTCTGATGCATTGAAGGGGTTGCGAAAAATCTATTCGTGCTTCGTTGATCAGAATAATCAGAAAGGTAGTGATTCTGATAGTAGTACAATATCAAGTTCCCCAACCGTGCAGACGCCCAAGAGACGAAGCTGGGATGCAAGAGAAGCTACAAGACCATTCGTTGGGGAAATTTTCGACTCTAGAGCTGACAAGCATGACCAGAAACCACTTTCTCGCGTGCATCGCAGGCGTAGTTCTAGTTCTGTAAGTGCATATATGGTCCTATTTGTTCTTCATTCTCCTCTAATTGCTTCCAATTCATGCATTGTTGAATGATTGGCATGGCTTTAGTAGTACTTTTGTTGGTTTCCTCTCAATAGGATTCTTGTATTCTGATATTGTGCATTCCTAAGAGTGATACTATGCAGTTATCTTCGCAAAATAATCCGAGATATGACAGTTCTGATGACAATTCAAGCACCGGAAGCAGAAGGAAAAGCGATGTTGCTAAATGCACAAAATCATCAAATAGTTTGAGCAGAAGTAGGAGTTGCATATCAGTCAAGCCTCCCGGAAAGGAGTCGTTAAGTTCATCAGTTTTGTTCAGTTCTGTCAATGAGGAAAACTGGATTGAAACAGAAATATCATGGGCTTCACTACCACCAAACTTAGTGAAGCTTGGCAAGGTATTTTGGTTCCCATGTGATGGCATTGAGTCTAACACACATGCCGGTTATATGTCAAGTACCTTATATATTCTGCAAATGCTCTGCATACAGGAGGTGTTATCCCAAAGAAATGTGGCTCTGCAGGTTGCTGTGGAAGCTTTGCAAGAAGCTTCTGCTGCTCAAAGAGTGCTCAAGTGCCTAAGGTGTGTGCTAAATGATTGTTACTACTAGTTCCATTGTTATATATAAACAAGAATGATCAGAATTGCGCGCAACAACTTACCTTTCACTAAATCATTTGATTTACTCTCTTGATCAGTACATATTCAGAGCTTCAATCAGCAAAAGGGGATGATCAGCAACCAACAATTGATATGTTTCTTGACCTTCAAGATGACTTGGCTCACACAACATTAATCGTTGGAACCTTAACAAGTGTTAGTCCCCTACGAACATCAGGCCCCGATAGTGAATCAGAGAAACTTGCCTCAGATAGAAAGAAAAATGCAACTTCATGGGCTAACGCGGCACTAGAATCTGATCTGTCCCCATGTTCTGCCACAAAAAAGCTCAAAACAGCTTCAGTAGAGTCCATTACTACCACAAAAAGGTCAAGAACAAGCAGGGGAAGCAAACCAAAGAGCCCATTTGGCATTAAAAAACATAGGAAGAACGACGAAAATCAGATTGGATTGGCAGCTATAAACGAGAACCAACAAGGATGCGCGAGAACTGATCTATCCTCAGCTGCAGACCTGGCAAAGTTGTTGCAAACCGAGTCCAGAAGACAGTTTTTGGTTTATCTTGAAAAGTACTTAGATGGGGTTAGAAAAACCATTTCCTTCAGATCGGATAGTCAGGTTGCGGAGATGATGTCTCAAGTAAAAAGAGTGAATGACTGGCTAGATATGCTTGTCAGCGAGAAGACCAATTCTTCGAAAGCATTAGATAGTTTCGAATCAGAAGCTTATCGGAGAGTGAGGGACAAAATGTATGATGTCCTGTTGAAGCATGTTGAGAGGACTACCATGGCATTGGGAGGTACCAATAGAGTTTCTGAAGATTGAGAAATCCACACCTGCACTTCATGTGTTCCTATTAATGATTTTGCCTTTTTTCTTGATGCATATTTTTGCTTACAGTTTTGTGTATATATTAATCTAGTATAGCGTCTCAATGAGTCTGTCTGATACATGAACATTAGAGCTATGAGAAGATCATGTAATGGCAGCAAAAGAAAGAAAATTGAGTTGCCCAAATATGTGCAGAATATGACTTTTGTTCTTTATTGACACGAATATGAACATGAACATAAACACGAGTTGATTGCTCGAAGAAAACTTAACCAAATTGCTTCAAACATACATTCTTTAACTTCTTTTCAAAGTTTCAGTCATGGATTTTGTTAGGATCCCATAAAAATGTAATTTTGTAATGGTCAAATAAGTGTATGTATATAGTTGACTGAATATAGTTAGCTGGTAGACTACATTTTTTTTGTTAGGTGTACTTGTAAATTTTATTCACAATAAAAATGATGTGCACATGAGTTTTGTTCTTTTGGAAGTGTCTACATTGGAATTTAGAAGGTTAGCAACATCTTTAATTCCTCTCCAACAATTTTTATAGTAAAAACTAAAAAGGAAGCTTCTTATTATTTTTTTTCTTTTTGTAAATAATAATATAAAATTAAAATCTTTAATAACATTCATTTTTATCATCAGTTGGAACCTAATGACGTTGATAGTTAAATATCTAATTAACTATTTAGTACTTAAGTACCTAATTAATCGCTACTTAAATAAGACTGTCACTGACATTCACTCCAAATAGCCTTGTACGTTACGCTTAAAAGTCCCAACTTTTCTTCGTCAACTCAACAACGCTTACCAATTACCATTTTCCATCAACGAACCAATTTTCGCTTTTCTTGTTTCGACTGTTTTCTCGAAACACAAAACTGTTCACCAAAAACCCATAGAACAACTCCAAATCTTTGTGTATTTTTTTTTTTCTTTCAATTTTTCAAAATCCAAATTCATATACCGGATTGAATCGAATCCAGAACTGAGCACTACTGAGACGTCGCCACTGTAATCGATCAATTAATCTCCCAAAGATGGAGCTTGTTGGGAGATTAGCACTGCAGCTGCTTCTAGGGTTTCTGGTTCTTTCTCTAGTACCTTCTCCGTCAATGGCGCGATTCGTGGTCGAGAAGAACAGCTTGAGGGTTACATCTCCTGACAAAATCAAAGGGACCTACGACAGTGCCATTGGGAACTTCGGGATTCCACAATACGGAGGGAGCATGGCAGGTACTGTGCTCTACCCGAAGGAGAACAAGAAGGGTTGTAAGGGTTTTGATGAGTTCGGGATTTCATTCGATTCCAAGCCTGGAGCTCTTCCCATCTTTGTTTTGGTCGATCGCGGAGGTACCCATTTCAATAATTTGTGTTACCTTTACTTTTTGTAGTGGTTCTGGGCATTTTGGCTGATTCAGGAAGTACCCTTTACTTGGTTTTGTTCTATTTGATTGTTTTCAGCTCGTTTTAGTCGTTTCTGGAAGTGTTTTAATTATAATGTTGAGTAATCTGCTTGTTTTTAGTGATGTTTTGTTGTAAGGTTTGATGATTAGGTGATTTCTACTGGTTGGTTGCTTAAACATGTATGTGGTGATCGGGAGTAAATTGTTTATCTTTTGCTGTTTCTTTGATGTTATACTCTTCCCGTGAATTTGGATTGGTTTACTTATTTATTTATTTTTTTTGAAAGCTACTTATTTTCTTTTAGTTCTTGTTTGATTCATTAGCTTTGTTATTGTCTGTTTTGATTTGTTAGAGGCATCTTTTCTTAGTTTAGATTATTTTGCTTCTTTTGTTATATGTAGTTTGTGGAGTACCCTTTGGTTAATCTGTTCACCTCTGAGAAAACTAATATCAAATATATTTATTTTTGAATAATGCACAGACCTCACTTTTGTTTTGTTTTTTGTACCTCACGTTGGTTGTTGCCATAATTGCTCAACTGTATGGTTAATTTACTTCATATAACCTACGATATCTATGTCCTAATCATTTAGGAGTTTGGGCTGATTGAAGAGGTACCTTTATGTTAGTTTGGATCAATGATCTACTTGAGAAACCGTTATTCTAAAAATTAAACATTACCTTTGAGCTTATGTTCAACTTGTATGGTTGTTTGTCTTACACTTGTTAGGTAACTTTATTAATGACATCCCTCTCTAAGAAGTTGAGTTGCATTTTTACACATACACATTTTTTTTATATAAATAATTCTTGCCGCCAACCAGCAGTCTGTTATGTTGCTTCGCAGATTGCTTCTTTGCTTTGAAAGTTTGGAATGCCCAGAAGGCCGGTGCTTCTGCAGTACTTGTTGCAGATGACCTTGATGAGGCATTAATAACCATGGACACACCTGAAGAAGATGGTTCAGCTGCAAAGTACATTGAAAACATTACAATACCATCTGCTCTTATTGAAAAGAGCTTTGGGGAAACATTAAAGAAAGCATTTAGTGGTGGTGAAATGGTCAATGTAAATCTTGACTGGAGAGAAGCTGTTCCACACCCAGATGATCGTGTGGAATATGAATTGTGGACCAACAGCAATGATGAATGTGGGGTTAAATGCGACATGCTAATGGAATTTTTAAAAGACTTTAAGGGCGCTGCACAGATACTTGAGAAAGGTGGTTATACTCAGTTCACGCCCCACTATATTACTTGGTACTGTCCTCAGGCATTCACCTTGAGCAAACAGTGCAAGTCCCAGTGCATCAACCATGGAAGATATTGCGCTCCTGACCCTGAGCAGGATTTCAGCTCTGGTTATGATGGGAAGGATGTCGTTATTGAAAACTTACGGCAGCTATGTGTGTTTAGAGTTGCAAATGAGACCAAAAAGCCTTGGGTCTGGTGGGACTATGTAACAGATTTTCAGATTAGGTGTCCCATGAAGGAAAAGAAGTATAACAAGGAATGTGCAGACACTGTTATCAAATCTCTTGGTAATTGTCTTTTTTTCTGTTGTTGCTGATCTTAAGGATACCAGTCTATGATAGTTTTTAAAGTGTAAATGTACATGTGGTATTTGCGCAGGTCTTGATGCGAAAAAGATTGAGAAGTGTATGGGAGATGCAAATGCTGATGCTGACAATCCTGTTCTGAAAGAGGAGCAAGATGCCCAAGTATTTTCTATTCTCATACTAAATTACTTCCTTCATATGAATTTCTTATTCGCATTGCTTGCCTCTATGAAGTTTTTGCTTCACTAATGTTTAGCTATTCAATATGAACTTGTAGGTTGGGAAAGGAACCAGGGGTGATGTTACCATATTGCCTACTCTTGTTGTCAATAGTCGGCAATACCGAGGTCCTTTTTTGTGCTTGTATTAATTAAGAAACATTTCAATGCTTCCCTTTTACTTAAACATGTGCTTGCAGGAAAGTTGGAGAAAGGTGCTGTTCTGAAGGCAATCTGTTCTGGTTTTGAAGAAACTACTGAGCCAGGAGTTTGTTTAAGTGGTGGTAAGTTGATAGTGAAACTATTAAGTTATCATTGTTGATTGTGCAGAACTCAGATTTTTTAGTGTATCCTTTTATGGCAGATGTGGAGACAAACGAGTGCTTGGATAACAATGGTGGTTGCTGGCAAGATAAGACAGCTAATGTGACAGCCTGCAAGGTATAAATCAAAATTTAGTGGGTAGACAGATGTCTTGCTATTTACTCTCATACTAACAGTTTATCTGCTTTCTTAGGATACTTTCCGTGGCAGGGTATGTGAATGTCCTCTGGTTAATGGTGTGCAATTTAAAGGAGATGGTTACAGTAAATGTGAAGGTGAAAAATCAAATTTTGGATCTTTTGATTGTTTAAGGTTAAGCCAGGGAAGCAAATGTCAATCTGATGAATATTCAAAAGCCATCTATTGGCTTAATATGATATTCTCTCCATCTCAAAATGAGTGTCCAGTTCATTAAAAAAAATTGTCCCAAAACGATTGTCCATTTTCTATTTTGGTTTGTTAGTTATGCATGAGTTACCAACGATATTCATAAGATAAGTTAGTTAGAACCCTTTGATTTTGTTACAACAATACCTCACGGGGTACAAGTGAGGAAGTCTAACTCTAACTATCTCACCCTTAATCTTCACAAAAATTGGATAGTGGACACTTGTTTTGGGATAGAGTATATGATTCTTGTTCAAAATACTGCATCTGCTTGATGAACAATATGGTTTGATACTGTCCATTGACTTTTCTAAAGTTTAGTTTTTAGTAATTAGCATTTAGCTGATCGAGTAAGTATATAGAATGTTTGGCAAAAAATCTCAGGGTGCATAAAAGTAGAACTTGAAATGTTAACTGCTTTATGGTTGGTGTATTCAGAAAACAAAGTTAAGGAAAAAGACAGGTAATTTGGTGTACATTTCTGATTTATTTATTTTTTGTTGGGAAAGAACGGGAGGGCTTGTCAAATGTTCCCTATTCATTTTCATGAATTATCGTCCGTCTGTATGTATGTATATGAAATTCTAATTCCTTTTTAGTGACTAAAACTTTAACATTAATGTTTGTCTGTACAAGAGCCTATTCTTTTGTTCAAATAATATAATTAATATTTTTTGTTGGTCTAGTATGACTTCATCAGAAGCTAATCCTCACCTAAATTTGATCCATTTTCTCCTTTTTTATCATGTTTAAAAGCCTACTTTTGGTTTAAAAAATAAATTCCTAAAATTTTCCTGGCAAACATACTAGTTACTTATCAAGTCTCTCACTATTGCGGAAATCCTAGTGGCTCTAAAATATGTATTTATTGCAATTTCTAATAAAAACTTACAACTTATGCCAATTATCTATCAATGTATCAATCCTATAGTCTGCACAGTGCACAACTTACCACATTTTACATACAAGCAATCTTGCATAAGCTCTTATATTCTATTCATTAGTAGAGTTGGTTGAGGTGGAAGTTCTATAGTTTTTATGCTCTGAATCAAGTGTTCTTTTTGGCTTTGCAGCAAGTGGACCTTGGAGATGTAAGATAAACAATGGAGGTTGCTGGCATGAATCCCGAGATGGGCACACTTTTTCTGCTTGTGTGGTTGGTGCTCTCCATGTTATCCACATATCACTTCAATAATTTTGGTTTAGTTCTCATTTTCTGTATCAACAGGATGTTGAGGGAAGCAAATGTCAATGCCCTCCAGGGTTCAAAGGTGATGGCATCAAGAGTTGTGTAGGTACGGGTTGCTTATTTATCTTCTTTTTTCTCCCTTGGGTATTGATATGGTGTCTCTGATAAGCAAAGAACTAGATTCACGGAATATGGATTTAGTGTGCCCTATCAAGATGATTCTACATGATTAAAATTATCTGTAGCTTCTTTTGAAGTGGAAAAATATGTCCCATTTTATGTGAGTTTTTACTTCAATTGCAGTTCGTTTTGCTTTGAAACTTAACATGAATTTCTTGGGAGGCCAAAAAAGAACCTTTCCACAATGGTCTTCAATGAATACTGTTTGTGAGTAGTGATTCGAACCTAAATTATCATTGTTCAAACCTAAGTCTGGAAACCTCTTATTAGTCTTCTTTGGAAAACTACATGGAATAAAATGGCTTCAAATGATGGAGCATAACTTGTTCAGAAATGGGTCATATTATAGTCAGTTAATTCACAACTTCATTAGAGTCAATGAGATATTAGTTTTAGTCAACCTGGAATGACCTAATATTTGATGATATTAGTGTTTTTTTTTCTGGAGCACGCTTAAATAAACCTCAAAGTTAAAGAGGATAGATTGTATTCCTGTATAAAAATTTGACAATTCAACCTTCTCTCTGGAGCATGAAAGTCTGCCTGTTGCTATATGTTTTTACATTAATGTTCAAGTTTACTTATTTATTTATTTTCAACTTGATGGTATCTTGAAGTGAAATAGCAACTTTCAGTTGCAACTTTTGAGTTTCAGCACAGAGCATTAAAAAAATCTATTAATAACTGAAAGAATCCTGATTATAGATTTTTCTTTTTGGGGGCCTTCCTTTCGCTTTACTACAGATATTGATGAGTGCAAAGAGAGGAAAGCATGTCAGTGTCCTGAATGTAGTTGCAAGAATACCTGGGGAAGCTATGACTGCAGTTGCAGTGGGGATCTTTTGTATATCAGAGATCATGATACTTGTATAAGTGAGTTCAGCATCTCATGCTTCCTACGTCAGACATCTTTGCTTAGAAATGTATTCTTTTTTTCTCTTTTCATATCCTGTCTTTGCAAATTCAGGTAAGAGAGCTACTGAAGGGAAATCTGCATGGACTGCTGTTTGGATCATTTTCATAGGCTTAGTTATGGCTGCTGGTGGAGCATATCTTGTCTACAAATATAGAATTAGGGTAAGCATGTTGCAATATATCTTTCCTGATCACAAATATCCGTGTTGGTTTTGTTGGGAACATCTGAATTTTGGTGCAAGTATTGGATTAATAATATTATCAACTACCATTGTGAGATGCATAATACTTGTAGACTGTAGTATTCTTGTGTATTAGAAATTGATGTCAGAGCATGATAAGTTCTGTCGGTTAGTAGGATACATGTTAGTTTCGTACTACAATCTTCTGTTTAGATGGGAAAACATTTCAGGCATGCTTTGTTATATCTAAAATAGTAGAATATTGTTACTTTAAGATGAGCTGTTTCATTTCTATATTGCAACAGTATATTTGACTATATTACTTATTGAACATCGTATGGGCATAATTATCTTAAGCATAGATTATGATTAGGATGTGGGCTTTTCTTTCTCGTTTCCATTGCTCTTTGTATTTTCAGCATTGAAGGTTTACTTTTCAATGTTTCTTTCTCAAGGTCATAAAGCAGCACAGTTTCTTGGTATATCTTAGTAATAAAAAACTCATTTGGAAGTCTTAATATCTAAAATTGTCTTGCTCAATATCTTCAGTTGACATGTAAAGTACTGTAATTTGGAAGAGGGAAAGAAAACAAATGATGTAACTTGAATGTCCATGAAGAAATCAATTCTATGGTAACTTGTATCTTAATGCTATCAAGAAATGACATCACATTATTGACAGCCCAAATCGGGTACACCTAA